>DWNM01000117.1:0-13993 GCA_018250375.1 Narcosius parisi helen
ATGATGAATTTAGATTTCTGTTCTGGGTCTGGGTGTTTGTGTATTTGTCTATGTGTCCATGGTACCCATGACACAGGGAATCCTAGTGTGGTGTTGTGAGTGTAGAAAACGTCTATTTTTTAATGTTTCCTCACTATTGCAATAAACTGCATAGGTAGAGTAAATTCGTATGCAGAATGATAGCTGATAATTATTTTTAATTGGATTATTAAGGCGTGCGTGAAAATCTACTGTGTTAATTACATTTCTTTTATTAGACGACTAGGTTATGCACTTGACTTTGCTTGTAATATACTTTAGTCTTAAACAAAGACATTTAACTAGTAATAGACCGGACATTGGGAAGGAAAGTGTCATCCCACTTATTTTCTTGGTACAAAGTCGCTGTCATTACTGTCTAATAACTGGCTCAAGCAGTGATACCCTAGTGGTTATGAACTCGGTCTATGGCCTAAACCCCTCTCACTCTGAAAGGAGAACCGTGCCCAGCAGTGGGACAGTAATGGGTTGACGATGATGATGATGTTATGCTGTTAATGAATATAAAACTTGCTCTAACAACATGAACGCTATATGAGGTTAGACAAATTTAAATATCCAGATCGGTCTTATGTTCTACTTTAAGTCACAAATGAAGTTTTTAAGTAACGTTTACATGCATCATAGTACAAAAGATAGTGTGAATGCTCTGTTTATTCATCCGTCTTTCATAGCACCATTTGCCGAATGATGAGGTTCCATTTACATCAGCGTGACTTGTGGTTTCTCATGGTTTGGTTAGCACAATCCATTCGCCACATACGTGCAAGATGTGGAGTGAACTTCCTCCTGAGGTATTCCAGGTGTACCATGACATGGAACTCTTCTAGAGAGATGCAAAAAAAGCTCTTCTTCAAAGCCAGCAATGCATTAACGACTCCTCTAGTGTTGCAAATGTCCATGGGTAGTAGTGACTAGTTTCCATCAGGTGGCCCATCTGCCTTATCGCTAGGTTCAACTATAAAAAAAATTAAAGGATTGTATAATAGATTTAATATGTGTGATTAAATGTAACTTTACTATTTTTGCAATTCTATCTTACAGGAAGGAAAACTGAAAGAATTTTTGACTGGGAAGGTTGAGCATATTGGAGAGGAGGTGGAGAAGGATTTGGAGCCCCTAAAGGCCTTCTGGTCTGACCCCAAGCTGAATGAGGGAGAAGCATTTTTGAGGGATTATATTTTGAATAAAAGGTGTTTTGTATAGAATGTATTTTTAAGAGCAAAAATGTACAGGCTTTTTGTCTTTCACAATAATTGGAAAAGGGTGAAAAATGTGCACATGGTCTAAAGACCTATGTCTTTACAAAGGCACTAATAGTCTACAGTGGGTTTGTTACTAAAATATCGAAATGTAAGGAATCTCATTATCGTGGAATTGATACATTATAATGTTTAACGGGTACTGACGATACACAATTAGTATCTTTTTTACTCCCGATTTTTATACTTAGTTACATTTAATGCAGTTCTAGGTTACGTGTGTATTAGAAATTAATTATCACTTGCTTTATGGTGAAGGAAAACATCGTGAGGAAACCTACACACCTGAGAGTTCTCTAAGGGATGTGAAGTCTACCAATTCGCACTTGGCCAGCGTGGTGCACTATGGCCTAAACCCCTCTCACTCTGAGAGGAGACCCGTGCCCAACAGTGGGACAGTAATGGGTTAACGATGAATGCAGTTTCGCCGTGACCACGACCCAGGTACCCATTATATATTATAATCATGAATTGAAGATACTTGGAAGAAGGCGACGAGGGAGGAGAGGTGGCGGACAAGCTGCGCGACGACGAGGAGCTGGAAGCCGACGAGGCGCTGGTGGAGGAACAGGGCAAGTTCGAGCGCGCGTACAACTTCCGCTTCGAGGAGCCTGATGACGAATATGTTAGTTTTGTACTCCCAAAACTACATTTTATTATTCAGATTGATGTCATTTATATGGGGCCATACCGTTTAAACGTGTGGATATTGCAGTATAAATTATGTCTATAAAAATATTGTTATTCGCTTAAAAGCAGGGTAATCCAATGAACATAAAAGAGACAGGTGGATATCTTTTCGATTTTCTCGTTAGATTTATCACCTCGGAAATATCACTATATATGTAATGGCTAATTATATATTTAACGCCATAAATTTAACGGCTAATTATCAATACTTCCATAGCAATTATTTGTTGGTTCACATATTTTATAATTCTTTTTAATTGGCATCTTTATAAGCTTTTAAATTGTTTATTTCCCAGTTAAAACGCTACCCGCGCACAATGAACTCAATCCGGCCACGTGACGACCGGCGAGCCCGCAAGCGCGCAGAGCTGCGCACGCGCAAGGAGGATGAAAAGAAGAAAAAGATGGAAGAGATTGCCCGCCTCAAAGCACTCAAGCTGAAGGAGATCCAGGAGAAAATAGCGCGCATTAAAATGGTCACTGGCAACCAGGAACTGGGTTTTAAGGTATGTGAATAGATCTATAAGGAGTGCCTACATGACAGTTATCAAGTCTCAAAAACGTATTATTACGCTTATTGTAATGTTAATCTTTCTCGCATATGTTCAAAACGCTCGTAAGGGATTCCACCAGCACTTAGCGATAACTATACAATGGTAAGCAGAATCTATGGCTTAACATGGCCTCATCACAGCACAGAAACGCGTATGGGATTTAGTCACTGGCAATAGTTTATCCAACTGTAAACTGCTCGCAACATCAAATATATCAACTTTATGCAAAACTAGGTGTACCTGCGGTTTCATCCGCGTTCAAAAAAAGTTATGATAATGTAAAAAAATAGGCTCGGTGATAAGGGTTTTAATTTTTTTGCGCGGACCCCTAATTATTTTTCTAAAGTAAAAGTAGCCTAAGTTACTCTTTGTGACATCAGTTATCCGCTAGTGAAAGTCCCGTCAAAATCGGTTCAGCGGTTTCGGAGATTAGCGTGAACAAAGAGACAGACAGGCAGACAAAAAATTTATTAATAGCTTTTTTGGTAAAAGTAAACTATATACTATCGTATACATTTGGATAACACCTGTTAATTAGTTACAAACAGACACACCAATTTTATTTATGTGTATAGATGTATAGATTCATATCACACTAGTAATTATTACAAAAACCCGACTGCTTAAATATATAGTCTATGGATGTCGCAATTTACACGTATCCAACGATACCTCATATGTTACAATCGGATAAGCCGTTGAGGCTGTACAGCGTGCCAAAGAATAAGACACATACTTACGCTCGAAAAACATTACCCTTCGCAGTTAGGTAAAAATTATGATGTCTTACTCATATACAACAGGACGAGGACATAGAAGGCGACTTCGACCCCGAGGAGCACGACCGCCGCATGCGGGCCATCTTCGACGAGGAGTACTACGGACACGCCGATGACCAGAAGCCAGTGTTCCCCGACCTGGACGACGAGCTGGAGATTGGTAATAGAGATGTACACATTAAATAATAGAATAGCATATATGTGAAAAGAGATATCGTTAGGGATACTATATGAAGTGAAGATATGCTATAGGATATGGAATTTTGAATCTGCATATACGAAAAATTATTATATTACAGAAAACTGGGAAAATTATGAAAGTGAAGAAAAAGAAGAATACAGTCAAGATAATTATGGTAATAACCGGGAGGCGCCACATTGCGAAGATGAAGATTTTAATGTAAGAACAAAGGAATTACAGTATTTTTTTATTGATTGCTTATTTTGTCACGTTAAATGATTTGTAAAATTCTGTATAAAAGAATAGTTGATTCCTTTTTAAAGAAGGATGCTTGAAAATGGTCCTTTGACAGTTTCTATTAATCTACATGCCATTTATTTGAAGCGAAAACTTTTGGTACATTATTACGAATATTGTGCGCTCAGAGAAGTGTGAGAGTTGGTATTGTTAAATTTCATAGTAGAGAACATGTGTAAAAGATGATATTTCTTAAATTATGGTCGAATTCCGACCACTGCAATGGGTCTACTTGTTATTATTATTAAATCAAAAATAAAATGTATTACATTAATTGAAAGATATCTATTTCTATTAGCCTTTCTATGGAGTACAGAGCATGAAGCTACATCGTGGTGAAAAGAAAAATATGCACTATTTAAATTTGAACATTAATTCCACAGATGGACGCAGACTACGACCCGAAGAAGGCACGAGAGAGTCTTCTGGAAGAGTTGAAAAACAACATGGGCAAGAAGCGCAGAAATAGAAAGAAGAAGACGAAACTCGGTCAACTGCTCGCCACAGAGAAGCCCAAGTTCGTTCCAGAGGTGGACAAGAGCTATGCGGAGTTCATGGAGGAGTATTACAAGATGGATTGTGAGGATGTGGTCGGGGGTGACCTGCCCACCAGGTTCAAGTACCGTGAAGTGGTGCCTAATGACTACGGACTGAGTGTTGAAGAGGTATGGCATACAATTGTTTTGCATGTAACGGCAGTAGCAATCAAACGTACAGGCCACCTGATGGTAAGTGGCAGCTTCTGCCTATGGATACCTGTAATTAAACTTACAACACCCTACAAACCAGATAACAGCAGTGTTTCACACCACTATTAATGTAGAAGTAGGTTCGGCAGTGATGCCTCCAGAGTCGACTATTCCTCAGAGATGACAACGTATCCGCAGCCAACCTCAGGTAGGACTCTAATCTTATATGCGGTTGATTACAGGTGTCCATTGGTGGCAGTAGCCACTTATTATCAGGTGGACTCCATGTTAGTTACCAATTTAAATAATATAAAAAACAACCCAAATTACAACATTATAATTTCCACTTCTAGATCCTTTTGGCAGACGACAAGGAGCTAACTCAGTGGGTGCCTCTGAAGAAGATAGTGAAGCACCGGCCGGCCAACGTGGAGAAAAGCGAAGTTAACACATACAAACAGAAAGCCGCCGACGCCGCGCTCAAGAGGAAGATGCTGCCCAGCCTGTTCAAGGACTTGCCTGAGTTAGGATTTAGTTTATAAGACCTTCAAGAAATTAACTGGGCTTAAATTATTAAGGAGATAATTATTTATATTACGAAATTTCAATTTTATGAAGGAAAATGATATTAAGAAATTAATTGATGTCGGCTTTAGATTTTTACCCCGAGTATTTGAATATGTGGGATATTAAGTAGCCTGTTATTTTATAAACAAAAGCTTTCATATATGATATAACCCTTTTAGAGCGTGTTGTTTATAGAAGTCCACTTCATACTTTTAGACCTGCCGGTTTAAGATGTGTGTTGACTGATATAATAGTTGGTCAAGGTTCGAGTCAATTTGAGGTTATAAACAAAATACGAAAATTTAACGTGCCCATATTATTATAACATTTTTGTCGCTTACAGAGAACCTGAAGTGGTAGTTCCGGTAGACGGTAACAAGAAGAAACGAAAAAAGAAAAAGAAACAGAAAGAACAATCCGAATCCAACACCACTGTAGAAGAAGTAGATCAAGCTACAATTGTTGAAGTTGCAGAAGTAACAAATGGTGATGATACTTCTATTAAGGATAAGAAAAAGAAAAAACGTAAGAGAACTCTTGAAGAAGAGGAGGAGAGTCAAGAGAATGAAGACGAACAAGTTATTAACAAAAATGATAGAAACCAAGAACTGATTATTGAAGAAAGAAAAAATAATATGGAGGAAGGAGTTATTAAGAAAAAGAGTAAAAATAAAACAATTATTAAAATTGAGCAAGGCACAAGTGAAGATAATGCCAATGTACAGGAGAATAATTACTTAATAGATACTGCTAATGGCACTGAAATGAATCCGAAGAAACCTAGTGTAAGGAAAAAGAAAAAACATAATGATGCATTTATTGTCGAAACCATTGGAAATGTGGAGCCTAGTCAAGCAGGTAGTGAAACTAGTACAGATAATAAAGAAGTTACACAAGCTAAAAAGCGTAAGAACAGTGAAGATAATAATCAAAAAAAGCAAAAAATCAAAGTAGATCCTACTCAAAATCGAAACATAAATATAAAGAAAAATAAAAAGAAAAATTTCAAAATTAAGTTCAAAGCGAAAGATAAATTCAAACAAAAACAAGGCACAGATAAACCGACACATCCATTTAGTAATCTGTCTGATGAACGATTGAAGGCTTATGGATTAAATCCGAAGAAATATAAAAATTTCCTGAAGTACAAGAAATTTTAAGATTATTAATGTTACACCAGCAGACAAAAAAATAGGTCCATTTTTACTGTATTTATCCTTTTATTTCATAATTTTAATTTGTTTTATTTAAAATGCGATATTTAAGTTTATAGTTATTCAACAATTAATTTAAAAAGTAATCTACAAGACATTCTTTTGAAACTCAGCTGCGACAGTCGATTTAGTAGTTAGCCTTTTTTTTTTGTCTGCTCGTATATTTGTAATATATTATTGTATAAATTACTAGATTACATTATGGTAACTACATCAGATTTTTTTATTCTTAGTAATAATCACATAGTACCTTTTAAACGTAAACGTAAAACTGAATTCTAAGAATTAATAAACTCCAGTGAAATAACAGGTGCATAGAAAATCATATTATTATTATAAAGAAAACGCGCAATACCTATAATGGTAATTTATTTTGTTGACTGTATGTATTATACGGTAACATCTACCCTAATAAAGTCTATAGAGTAGAATTTTAAGCAAAACAGTTGTGAGCAGTAAGTAACAATTCGAAATTCCTCCAAAACGGCGCTAGTATAGGAAAAGAGTATGAAATGAAGTTAGCAGTTATAAACAGGGTAAATACTTTAAGGTGAAAATTTTTGATAATTTTGATAACTACAGTATACAGAATCTCAACATAAATTCGTAAATCTTCTTGGAACTTTTTTAATTTATGCACATTCTACTCTAATTTAATGACTTTGGACGGACACTTTTCGATAAATAGAAACGGTTCTTCTTACCTCTGCACTGTTTAAAAATCATGTAAAGACCTATTGCTAGAGACACTAAATAAACCTTGCGCAGTTATGAAGCAACGTAATGTGGAAAATATCGATTTCAATCGATTAAATTTATATTTGTTATGTTAGAGACATCACTAATTTAATTTTATTTAGTGTATGTATTATCTATGGTTTATTGGTGTATTTTTAGCATCTATATTTTTTACGTTTATTTGACACTGGCATTGTAATGTCCGAGTGACAATTGACATTGACTAAGCTGTTTCTTTTCCGGTGAGCCGCTGTAGTGGAAGGTGCGTGTTTTATTTAATTTCCTTAAAAATAAGTCTGATGTATTAAAAATATCTGTTACCATGCATAGAATTTGTTACATTGTTAGTGTTTTTAAGTACATGATTGTTGGAAGTCTTAATAATGTAGTGATTACGGCGGATTTGTAAGATACGTATGGTTGATATGATGACAGGTACGATCAAGAATAACCTAATAAAATATTTCTCCTAAAAAATAGTTTTTTTAGCCGTCTAAATATTTAATGAAACTGAAAACTCTTTAACGCGACGCCGGCGCGCTTATAATGTACCACATGTTGGTGCTATTATATTGGTAAAAATCATGTGTAAATCTCTAAAACTTGGTCATTGTATTATTGTGTGTATAGGCTTCAAATTTTACTACGATTGATTAGGATTTAGAACTGCGATCTTGCTGAATTGAATACAACTTAACCTAATAGAAAGTTATAGGTATGTTGATTTTTATTCTCAAACTTAGCTATAATTTGGTCCGCCGGCTTCACGTGCACTTCCGAAGCTTAGAAACAAGTGAAATTAGCCACCACCCTTCCAATTTTCAACTGTACTCTGCGTTGCTCAAGTTAACTGCCTTTAAGTAGATCTCGGCGACCTCCCATAGGCGTCGTGAGTGGACACGAAGGCAACAGCATGCCCACGGACCCAGATTCCCAAGCGCAAAGGCTGTGGACTAAGCGTGTGCGCTTGCAACGGTTCGTGGCGACAAACTAACTCTAAAAAATGTGTTATTAACCTAACCGTTGCAATTGTGAAATTACCATTGACTTGAGATATAAACATTGGGTCTGTAACTAAATTGATGAATAGCATGGAATTGCCTGGCAATGCTGTTATATCCAGATTAGACATGCCATAACTATTAAAAAAAATCATCATTTAGAACAACATAGGTATGGTGTCACATACCAAAATTTTGTTTATACTTTTGTAGTGTAACTTATCCATAATGATATAAGCATATCATTCGATATAGCTTTATTCATATTTGGTCCATTACTAGGTTAAATGACATTGTCTGTCATTATCACGGTTTTGTACCACTTTTAATTTGGATATTTGAGCATAGACCCGATATCCACTCTTTAGCAAGTCAATGGAAACATAGCTGTAATGGTTGTAACTAACCGATTTCCTATGCTTAACCAAAGCTCGCCATCATGGTGAACAACCGGGTACCCTCGGTCTTCTCCAAGACCTACGTGACTCCTCGCCGCCCCTTCGAAAAGGCCCGTCTTGACCAGGAGTTGAAGATCATTGGTGAATATGGTCTGAGGAACAAGCGTGAAGTGTGGAGGGTCAAGTACACGCTCGCCCGCATCCGTAAGGCTGCCCGTGAGCTGCTCACCTTGGAAGAGAAAGACCCCAAGAGATTGTTTGAAGGTATAAATAAACTATGCATTCACTATAATATTTTATATTTAATGGAAGACATAGCCTTTCAGTACAAAGGTTTCATAAATACAACTAAATTTAACATAACATGCTATGGTTCTATGACGACTTTTATTAAACTTGCAAGACTTTATATTTGAATTCGTCATTTCATACAACACTTAGTCATAATTAAAATTTTTTTGGAATCAATAAAAGCCATTCACTAATAAACAAGTTTTGTGGACTTAAGTTTAAGTATTTGCATTTCTAAAGATTAAAATGTCACCTCCCTTTAATAGCCAGAATACACTTCTCCCTATGAGGAAGCTTTTACAACCAAAAAAGTGTGTTGGAAAGGAATGTGACGACTATAAATGACCAATTCAACTATAGTAGGTGTAGTACTGTAATTTAAATCCATTTTTATTGAATATTATGATATATACATGTCACTAGCCAATTATAATTATCCTAATAGTTTGTAATTATATGATGATAAATATCTGGCAACCTCTTGTCAGAAAACTGCATGTTGACAAACCATGATTCCTGACATAATACTCATACATTGTGTCTATGGATACCTTCCTAAGTTTTTTTAACCGAATTATCTATACAGGCAATGCTCTTCTCCGTCGTCTGGTGAGGATCGGAGTGCTGGATGAAAAGCAGATGAAGCTCGATTACGTGCTCGGTCTGAAGATTGAGGACTTCTTGGAGCGCCGCCTGCAGACTCAGGTGTTCAAGGCTGGCCTCGCCAAGTCCATCCATCATGCACGTATCCTCATCAGACAGAGGCACATTCGGTAAGGGTCAACAAGACATTACATAATTTGTTTTGGGTAAAGAAATTGTAAGGTAACAAAACGTACATGTTACAAAAGGAATGTTACTATTTATTAGCATTTTTGAAGACTTCACAGTTAAGTTTTCAGTACCTTAATAAAGTATAAAGAATGCAAATTTATTTCAGGTGAAGAAATTGGATTATCTCCATCATTGTAATGATTTCTGATGATTGATTGATTTGTGAATGTTAATTGTATTTTGAGCGATGTATTAAGATTTCAATACTATTCTATGTTCTCTATTCTGGACAAGTATCCATTAACTAAATGTTTTCGGAATAGACAAGGATGATAGTCAATAAAGTGTATGTTCCGAGTGTGGCCTTGTGGTTATACATAGGTTTGTCTCACATTATATGTACTTTTTATGACTAACATCAAACACAGGTGAAGGACTTGCTGTCTCGGCTGTGCTGCAGTCTCTGACCAAATTGTATTCTTACAGACCACTTGATTTCAACCTTGTGTTGAATTCAATGTCTTGAAATTTTATAGGCTCAATTTGAGCTTTTGCAGGTAATGTATGAAAATTGTTATATAACACTGAGATTATTTTACATTCAGTAAGAACAAACTTCTTTCAAGTTTTACATCCTAATGTAAAGTACACTTTATGTAAGTTACTATTTTCTTTGTAATGGCCAACTTATCCAATATTACAAGATATTTACTAGTTTTTTTTTAATCAAATAAAAACTTAATTGAAGGAAATTGACCAATCCAATTAGGAATTAGGAGGCATTCGGAAGTTTAAAAAGAGTAAATAATAATAAGGAAATAATGTTCTTTCAGTGTCCGCAAGCAAGTAGTGAACATCCCATCGTTTATCGTACGCTTGGACTCTGGCAAGCACATCGACTTCTCGCTGAAGTCTCCGTTCGGCGGTGGCCGCCCCGGCCGCGTCAAGAGGAAGAACCTGCGCAAGGGGCAGGCTGGCGGCGCCACCAATGACGAGGAGGAGGATTAGACTATAAGATGAGCTAATAAACTTGTTTATATGCTATTTATTGTTTTATTTTGACAAGTTTGGCATACACTTAGATTGAACCCTGTACTCATAGATCAACCGACATTACATAGTAAGCAATTTTGATATAACCCTTTACTGAGAAAGTAAAACAAGTCAATATTATATTACGCATAATTTATTCAATGTTTTATTTACAAGTAATTATATTTTATGTACTCATCAGAGTCCAATAACATTTTTTTATTATATTAAAATTAAAGAACTTGCATAATATCTATACAAATAAAATCCTTATTATAAAAGTTCCAAATATACAGACATTTTGGTTTTAAGATTTTTAAGGTCTAACTGTTTGTAGTTTGATTATGGAGCTACCGCTGCCACTTCGATTTTTTCCTTATAACACTTGTTATACAAAATGCAATAACACTGCAGTTCTGCCCTCTTGTTAAGAATTATATTATAGGCATTTATGGGTGGCAAAAAAAAATGCCATTTATACCGTCGTAATGTTACTAAGTGGTGCAAATAAAATGGACACCACAATAATTTCACATTTGCAACGATACAATAAATAGACGAGCAATGCAATGCTCTGCCAGGCAGTTTTATCTTACTTTAGTCTAAATACGATAAGAAGTATTTATTTACGTATCACTCAAAAACACTTATCTAATCAATAAGAAATGGGTTTAACGATTTATCTATTTTTGGAATGTAATGTATTAATTTTAAAATTATGTAATATTTCATTTGAAGCAACATTGTATTGTAGACTCGCCCGGATAGCCCGGTACAAATAAGCTGTAACTATAAGCGAATGGATACAGTAAACAGTAACATGCTCTGTATGCATGTACGCATGAAACAATCTTCCCTTGCAACATCCAGTGAGTGGCCTACAGTCGAGTATTTACCTAAGAGCTGCAACTATAAGCGAGCAGACAGCAACGAGGTTTTAATACGCGAGAGGCTCGCAAGCCACATACACAGTTACTGTGATTTTGGTAGCAGTCACATGTAACATTTGCAGTTATTGGAATATAAATATATATGAAATTGATTGATTGAATTTGACGACCCGCATGGCAGAGCGGTCACTGTACCGGTCTGACACGATGTGGGTTCCGGGTTCGATCCCGGCCAGCCAGAAGTCTAATGATTAATTTAAAGTTTTGTTCTGGGTCTTGGTGCGTGTATTCGTCTATATGTGTCTATGTGTGGCTCCCATATACACCATGGCATAGCCCATGGGGTTATGAGTGTAGAGAGCGTTGTTGTTTGTACTTGGCATCAGAATTTCTTAAAATGACTAGTCTGAATAACTCAAATGCCAGTGGAAAAGAACAATTACTCAGTTCAAAAAGTGCTTACAAGTTCACATACAATGAGTACGCGTTTATCGTCTGCTCTACACATACACACTAGTTTTTGTACACAGTAACTGCAAGGGCTTCGGTTCGCTAATGGCTACGCGGCTATAGTAGTTAGCCTATATCTTGTTTTCATCAATCTTAACATTTTCCATCTTCTTGGCGACGTCCTTGCTAGAATCACTTTCCCGTATCTGTCGGAGACAGAGCTCGACGATGTGCTCGAGGCCCCTCGCGGCGCGTTCCGACGGGTACACGTCGATATCGGGCACGTGCACGAACAGGGTCCTCGTGTTGTCCGTACTCAGAGAAGTGTAGTATATATACTCGCAGAGGTACCTGCAATTATATAAGTAATATTATTCGTCGCTGGCAACCCATTACTGTCTTACTGCTGGGCACGGGTCTCCTCTCAGAGTATGAGGAGTTTAGGCCATAATCCACCGCGCTGGCCAAGTGCAAATTATATATCTTTGGATATTTTTTTAAATATATCGCGGGTATGCAGATTTCCTCACGATTTTCCTTTACCGATAACGCAATTGATAATTAATTTCTGATACGCACATAACTTGAAAAATCAGAGGCCTAGGATTCGAACCTCGGACTCCTCGATTGAGAGGCCGCGTTTCAATCACCAGGCTATCACTGCTATAGTATATCCCATCTTATAGTAGTTTGCCATAACCGACTACGTCTTATTAATTTGTAAATGCTCATAAATTACGATATTATATTGCACGCAATAAGTAAATTGTATGTATTAAAATTGTGCGCATTTTCACAATAAGTTGAATACATATTGAGTTTGCTACATAATCCATCATAGCACACACGTTTCTGTTATCTTGTAAAAGCTGCAACACATTTTGATAAAGGTGTCTATCAGCTCTCATTGTGTTAAAGAGGCAATGACCATAGTGTAACATTATTTCAAGATCATTTGAAGACAATAGAAACTTTCAAGAACCACTCAGACAGAAAAATAAACCTGGGCATAGTGTAATGGTACAATAATATAGAAAAAGTCTTTGCGGTCTGAGGTTCGAATCCCAAGCACATGTCCATATTTGAAAATAATATGCATAGGTATTAAAATGTCTAATGTTTTAATGCTAAAGCTAAAGAAACATTACTGTATGACAGCCAATGGCGAATATCCAAGAAAAGGCTAGGAAATACTTTTATTAACAGGGTAGACTACACCACACACAGGGTCCACCACAGGTTTAGTTAAGGAGAGTGTTTGGAGTAATTAGTCTCTGTCTGTCTGGTCTCATCATTCGCCTATGAAAGGGGGAATTCGGACCCCAACCAAAATATGCCTGTGGCAACTACCCGCAACTCGTCAACAAAATGACATCGCACGTTTCTGAATCACACTGTTGAAGTTTTCTCATCATCACATATATATAGATGCTCCGAACTGAGACTGTGGGAGCACAGCCACTCCCAGAGCATGATCACCTGGCCTAGTGGGAGATCTCCCATTTCCAAAACGCACATGACTCTACCAAAGATTGGTGGCTAATTATGACAGTTAAATAAATGAACAGTATGTGATTCTGAACTGATTTTGACAACATTTTCATACATATTTTCTTAATTGAGATTGTTGGTGTAACATTGTTTTTGACTTGCCTGCCAGCATCCTTCGATGTAACAGCTGTTGTTTCGGCCACCTTCGCTTCATTGTACTCCTGGCATATTCTCTCAACGTCCAGCTTCGTGTGCAGGCGAATCGCTCCATCTGCAGGGCAAGTGTGGTTAGCAGGACACTTGTCGAAGTAGTCCTGGCGCTGATATCCTTTTTTGTGTGCTTGCGATTCTAGTGTCAGCTCCTTAGCTATGCCCGATACTCCTACATGGAGCATTAACTGAAAACACAGGACAAACTTGAAATCCGAACTAATATTATAAATGTGAGTTTGTTAGTTTTGTTAGGCTTTCACACCTTACCTACTCTATTTATTCATTTAGGAAACAAACAAATGACATAATACAGGTTAATCTAACTTAAAAATCACTACATAGTATAAAATAAAGTAGCTTTCTCTATCCCTATATCCCTTTGTATGCTTAAATCTTTAAAAGTACGCAACGGATTTTGATGCGGTTTTTTTAATAGATAGAGT
>DWNM01000118.1:0-13968 GCA_018250375.1 Narcosius parisi helen
CTACACATAAACTATAAGTGTGCCAAATTTCATACTCCTCCGTCCGCGCAATTTTCGTAAAAAGGGGCCTAAAGTTTTTGCTTCACGTATCAATATGTAGATAAGCGCAGCATCAATCGTTACTGTGTAATGTTTTTACTGGTATGATGAAAGAGTGGCATTTATGTGAAGCATTTTAACTTACTCCTCGGAGATAGCAACGCGTCAATTTTATCCATACCAACTGGACTCGTGGCGGTCCTGCACTGTTCGGTTTATGCGATCATTCTTGCCACGAACGTGAAAGATGTGGAATGAACTTCTACAATCTCCGCGATGCATCGACGACTCCTGTGGTGTTCCATAGGTGACGGTTATTTTATTTACCATTATGTTAGAGGTTCATCACACATCACACCTTTAAAAAATCATTTGTATCAGGTATTCCCTTGTAATGTCAATATTCTTGTTGTTGTAAACCTGAGTACAGTACCTCTGACACTGATGTTTATGAGGTAAAAATAAAGTTTTCTAATTGTGCTCACTAAGTGGAATTACGAAAGGTTTAAACTATCTTCATAACATTTAAATTATAAAAAGTATACTGTGCTGATATTGAACCTCAAGTTCATAAAATTGCAATGGATGCATGGTATCTTTTTCTGTTATTTTAATTTATTTATACATTTTTTTCCTTTCAGCCGGAGCAAGTTGCTCGAGGCCCCGGATAGACGAGGAGAGCCTTTTATTTCATACGCTGCGTGATTCGCATGTTACTATTATTAACGATGGCAAGACTGCTCATAGGCCTAAGTAAGTATATACATACAAGAAGATACAAAAAGTAAATAGAGTAGTATCAACTTTTATAAGTCAATTATAATGGTTGTTTTTTTTTATATACGTATGAACGCTTCAAATAAATAACAATCCCTTACCCTACTCTTACCTTATCCTTCAAATCAGAACAGCACCGCTTAACAAAGCTATTGTTAGCCAAAAAAAGTGGGGTGGTGGTGCCTCAGGAATTGAACCGCAAATGGTTCTACCACCTTTCATATATCGTCGTCAACCCGTTACTGTCCCACTGCTGGGCACGGGTCTCCTCTCAGAGAGGGGTTAGGTCATAGTCCACCACGCTGGCCAAGTGCGGATTGGTGGACTTCACACACCCTAAAGAACTTTTTTTTAATGAACTCTCAGGCAGTAGGTTTCCTCACGATGTTTTCCTTCACCGTTTAAGCAAGTCATAAGTGATTTTAATAGACACGTTATATTTTTTTTAACAGGGTTACGTGCCTGGGATTTGAACCTCGGACCTCCCGATCGAGAGGCAGAGTTCCTAATCCCTAGGCTATCACTGCTGTATATATATCTAAACATATACTGTTTTTGTGTTACTGTTATACTTGTTTTTGTGTTACAGTGGTGTAAATCTGCTGTGTTCTACGATGAAAGGTGTGGTTACACAGATATATGAGGTGTTCTAAGTTCATATTAGTCCTCATGGAAAATTGACTGATTGATGAATACTAGCTGTCAGGTAGACTGCACGCTTGTATGTCTCAGCAAATACATTATAATGGTAAATTAAAACCATAGGCCTGGTGGATATTACTATTGTCTTGAGTATACCTTTGGACGTGGCACGTGGCGGAGTGGTCACCACACTGGTCTGACGCGAAGAGGGTTCAGAGTTCCATTCTCGGCCAGACAGATATGTAGTTGATGAATTTAGATTTCGGTTCTAGGTGTTTGTGTATTCGTAACTGTGTGTCCATGGTATTCGAACGGGGATTCTAGTATGAGGTCGTGAGGGTAGAAAGCGTCTTTTTTAAGTTTGTTCTCTTTTTACCTTCTCAGTTTCTCAAGGTAAAGGGAAAATATACTGTATACACCATCAATAATAAATTTATTTTACTGTGCCCAATATGAGTTATTTAATGTTACTAATTGATTTAGCAGTTATTTTATGTTGTGTATAAAGACATTCGTTATTAATGTTGTTAATTTTATCCCTTTGTCAGTGCGTTCGAATACTTCCATAATGGGGTAGTGACCACCAATCGAACGCTGAGGACGAACGAGTTGTTTCAAGTGCGGCTCGACTTGGTGATACCCAAGTGGGCCGGGAGCGTCGAGATCGGAGTCACGCAGCATCCTTCCAACGATCTCAAGTTCCCCTATCGAGTTAGCAACACCAAGTTAGTATAATTTCGCAAGTAATTCAAACCACGGTTCGCTTAAGAAAACGCCTAGTCAGGACCACGCTCGTTTTATTAACTTTTTACAGACATTTTTATTTAATGCAATATTTATTTAATTATTGTTAAAATAATTATGATAATATATTCAAAAGAAGCGAAATGCTATTTACGTTAACTACTGAAATACATTGTTATGACAAACGTGCTCGATAAACAGTAAAAAGAAAACAAAATGAGCAAAGCAAAAATTACTTGTACTATACGATCAAACTAAGAATACGAACGAAAATGACCTTGAAATAAAATTATTTATCTGAAAGTAGGTTCGCAAAAAAAATCTAAAAAAAAATATTTAATTACAGTAGAGTCTCGATAACTCAAACCTCGATAACTTAAATTACTCGTAGTTTTATTACGTATGCTCAATTACTTTGTTATTCGTTTTTATTTTAACGTTGTACAAGCGTAAGTTTATTCAAATTTCCTCTTCTTTGTATTGTCTGGTTTAAAGGCGTTGGCGAAAGCTGTTATCTGGTAAACTACACTTATT
Source organism: Narcosius parisi helen (assembly GCA_018250375.1). Lineage (NCBI taxonomy): Eukaryota > Metazoa > Arthropoda > Insecta > Lepidoptera > Hesperiidae > Narcosius > Narcosius parisi. Next base: position 2,737 of record DWNM01000118.1, read on the forward strand.
AATAAATAAATTAAAATAATTAAAAACCTTTATAACTTCAAAAAATAATACAGTAAATAATATAAAGTAATATAGTAATAAAAAAATACAGTAAATAATAAAGTAAGTAATAATACAGAAATGAGAGTGGAGTAGAAGAGTTGGATTCTGATTGAAATTAAAATCTTGTATTTTTTAAATGAATATTTTTTGCTAACCCTACCTAAATTATTCGAAACGGCGGCTATGACGTCACAAAAAGGCCGGAACTCATTCCTATTCTGAGTTTGATCGTACTGTACTCAATTTGATTTTAATACCTGTATGTTGAGATCCTGTATAAAATATAATTTGTTAAAATTTGTGCCTCATTTTTTACTTATGGACACCAATCTAGTAGCGATGTGTTGTGTAGTGAGTGTACCAGTTACCTTTAGCCCAAGAAACAAATAGTATGTTTTCATCATATAGAGTATTGAAATATTAAAGAGAAGTAACCTGTTCATCAACTCACATTCTCCACACCTCACAGTTGTGATGAGATATGACACCACTAAAGCGTTTCTTCTAAGAGTTGAAACGAATTTTCAATTTTCTCATTAATTCCAGAACGGGCACTTGGGTGTTAGCTGGAGAAGATGTTATCCAGAACAGCAATGTCATTATTCCGAAATACGTCAGGAATCTAAGTAGATTAAAGGTGACTCACATTTATAATGAAATATACTATATTTTTATAATTTGTCTGGTAGTATGATGCAATAAAATAACTACAACACATGCTATAGTTACTTTTACTAGTAGACCCGTCGCATTGGTCGAAAATGACCTTAATATAATATAATTTGTACATAAAAAATGCCCTTGCACACACTACTATGAACTTTAACTTTTCCAAATCTCATACTTTTTCGTGCGCGCAATTATAAATATATAGATTATTTATAAATTGTTTTCATAAATACTTCTTAGTTCATCGATTTCAAAGCGACAACCCTAGGTTTTCAATATTTTCTAAAATGTGTATCAATCGAATACAAGTGGCTCATAATGTCTGACTTTCGTCAGTCTTTCTGTATTAAACAAGTCTAACGTATTTTATTGTTCATCGAAAAACGCTAATAAGAGACTCAACAGAAGCTTGGTGTACTAGTAGGTTTAAGAAAACTAGTCCAGACTGAAAATATGCAGTCTTTTTTAACAATCTGTTACCAAATTTATTTTTAAATTTATATTACATATGGGTGGGCATTTAAAATATAAATGAACGACGTGTGTTGGGTGTTACTTTTAGTTTTTTCCTTGTTTTTTGTGTTACATGAAAGTAACAAACGAGCATGCAATATGCCCATTGTAAGTGGCTATTGCCGCCACTAAAAGCTACGCGACACGCTTTTCTAAAATAGCCTTTGCGAAATTCTCAGCCTGAATGATATTATTGTGAAATAGACTAGAGGCAGCAGCGAAATGTGTAAAAGTTTACATTCCATAAAATTTAAGTTTTACTTGCCGTAATCAGCAATGCAAAGCAAGCGAAATCTTTCATGAGAGGTTTCTTATAATAAAATGTTTTTCTAATGCAATAGTATAAGTGTTTCTATCTTACAAAGTTGACGATGTAGGAACTGTATGTATGCGATGAGATGAGATATAATATGATGAGATTTCAAGTATAATTTGTTGTATTTTCATAGAGATGTAGTAATTAAGTATATAATATTCTGTGATATCTTGATTTAAGGGACTACTCTAACTGTTTACGTATCATTTGTCTTTTTAAACAAAATGTTATATTTTCGCTTACTATATTGTATTCGTCTTGTTGCCTTCAGAAGGAAAGTTGCAAAATGATTTATTTTGGTTGTTACAATTTTTTTTCATCAAATATCCGGTCATTCATTTCTGTGCTCGATTGTATACGTTGGTTAATTTTAGTGTGGACATTATTTTTTATTATTACATACTATATTGTTGTACGGATGTAATTATAAATATGTATTTTTTTAATGATCATTCATATGTATGATGTATCACTGTCAGGCATATTAATTAGAGCTGCATTATATGTACAGCCTCAAACACAGGGCTGAGCGCACAAACCAATGAAACGAGAGTATTTACATTTGATTTATGATTCCTTTTCGGTTAGTTTCCTTAGTTCATATTTTTAAGTCTTGTTCTGTGACTTAGTACATTTTTCCAATTAGGAACACAACAATTTTTGAGCTATCTTCATTTTCCACTAGATGGCATGATTTTAGGTAACATCTAATTTTATGCTTAATGATATTAGTAATAAGGTCAACATTGTATTGACACTGATAGACGATCAAGATCATGAAGAATGCGGAGCTATGTATATGTTGGTCCGTGTGCTTCGCCTGCATATCATTTGTACTGTGTCTGTCTTCTATAACACATGTTACATAAATGCGAAAAGATATAGAGCATGTAGTTGTGATAACGAGCAAGAGGGACGCCTTCGGCGCTTTAGGAATTGAGAATTATTCATTGACTGTGAAGGAGGTCTCCATAACCTTGGACGGCTTAGGTATACTCCATACCTGAAACTATTCACTTTCTGTGAGTAGATACGTGTGCGATAGTGGGACGGTAATTAATATGATAATGAGTATGAATTAATTTAATGATTATTGTCGTTCAGGAAGGCGATACCGTGGGTGTCGTTCGTAAAGATGACGGTATCCTGCACTTCTACGTGAACGGAGTGGATCAGGGGCCGGCCGCTTGTAATGTGCCCGAACATGTTTATGGGATCGTTGGTGAGCAAATCTGTACCCCACTACCACGAATAATTATTATTAAAAAACTCGACAATTTAGATGAACCCGACGACACCGCATATGTTAAATTCGTCAAGCTTGGGTTGTAGGGTGTACCAAAATATGGGACAAACATACAAGCGTACACCCTCTGCTTTCGGGTAAAAAAAATGTAAAGATTAATAACATTATATAATTGGAAAGAAGTTTTACACCTTACTCATTATTGGCCCGATGGGCATGGTTTTCTTCTCAGAATGAGAAGCATAATATAACATAGGACATCACACTAGGCCAGTGTGGATTTTGTAGACTTCACATACCTATTTGTGTATTGTTTACGTAAGTGATAATTAATATTAATTTTCAAAATATTTAAAATATTTGATAAATAAGCGATGTGCGTCTAGGATTTATAACCCCGGACTCCTAATATTTTATCCTACAATATACCTTCTATGTTTTTATAAAATTGTAATTTAGGTTAAATTTTAATATTCTATTGGTTCAAGGTCACATCTGTTTGTAATCAATCTTATATTACGTTTGTTTTGTTCCATGATTTTAGTGAATGTAAATTCAGAGAAGTCGTAGGAGAAACTGGTGTAGATGTGTAATTCAATAGTTATATTGTGTTAATAGATCTTTACGGGCGCGTGGCGCAAGCAACGATAGTCGACGCTTATCGGCCGCCGGTACAAGCTCCATTTTCTCCGGAGTCGCCCGCTTCCACCGAGTCGAACGCAACTGTTTATCCGTAAGTACATTTTTTTTATATTATAACTAGCCGATCCCGCTTTTTCACCCGCGTTTAACCAAAATGTACATGACATACATATAACCAAAATTATACGATGTATCATAAATAACGTAAGAAAACTGGGTCGACGATACGGGCTTTTGATTTTTTTGCGCGGAACCCTAATTATTTTTCAAAAATAAAAGTAGCCTCAGTTACTCCTTGTGACATCAGCTATCTGCCAGTGAAAGTCCCGTCAAAATCGGTTCACCGGTTTCAAAGATTAGCGAGAACAAACAGACAGACAGACGAAAATTTTAATAATGGCTTTTTTGTTGTAAGTAAACTATAATGTCAAATACATTTGGTTAAACGCTGTTATTATAATGTTACAAATAGACACTATAATTTTGTTTATTTGTATAGATTTTAGTTTCATACTAGGAGTCCTAGAGCAAAAAATAATTCAATTCGTCGTTCATATCAACCCTGCAGTGGATCGAAGCAGAACCCTTTGGTAGACAGATGTGTACAGCTTTCCTTATAACACGTGGCAATGTCCAAGAGCATATACATTGAATTCAGGGTTCCTCGTAAAACCGCGTAGGCGTAAAATAAAATTTGCAGAATTTGGAATAGCACGGTTGTCAGTTACGCGAATAGTAGTGTAGTAGTGGCCTACTTGCTGGTTAATATTTTTTGGGAAATTGACTACGTGTGAACGAGCCGGCAGCACTGCCCTCTCTGTCTGCAAGCAACGGGATTAGAGCGGTAAGTACATAAAATTTTATCATAATGTATTATTTCAATCTAGTTTTAAGAGTAATGGATCATAGTTTTTGGGTGTTTTCTATTAAGGAATGATATCACATAACTATGTGCCAATCTTAAAGTTGTAGATCAAAACGTGGGTGGCCCTAAGAGATTTATCTGTGTATAATATCAGTGTGGCACCAACCATTACTAATATTTCCAGAAAGGGTACACCTCACTCGGTGCAGGATGTCAATCTAATTGAACCAGTTATTTAAAGACGCTTAAAAAGACGCAATAGTGTGGTCGAATGCAATATTGAATATGCAGTTGGGTCATATATATATATAACCCAACCCATATATACCATTTAGAATGAATCTGGGTGATTCTTAGTCGTTCCTATTGACGATTTATCAATAAAATTTACCGCATTTTACACCATTAAAGACTGACACTGCTAATCGAACTTTATTTTTTCTGCTTTGTTAACAGCCTGCTGGCTACGAAGCCGGCTGGGCTTACAAATCTTCATAAAAAATATAATTATTAAAGTCCTTGCTTGTTTTGGGTATTTTAAGGTGTTATTTATTGTGATATGTTATCTGAGTCTTTAATCGATTTTGGCCATTACGTCATCTTGTTAGGGGTAAATAAAAGAGACACACATGTTACATACCGTTTAATTTGTTAATATGATTTGACGGAATGACTGATTTGTTAACATGATTTGACAGAATAGCTGATTTATGTTATTATTGAACAAGGTACAACATACACAAAATATTATTTTAAAACTATTACTGACTTTGTAATAAAATATATACTACATTGGTATATCTAAATTGTTTTTATATTAAAATGTAATATGTTTATAATAGTGAAACTATAATACATATTTCAATTTATATTACATAGTTATGGAAACACAATACTCGATTTCTGACGATTGTTTGCAAAATATGATAGGTTTACTTATTTGTAGTCGTTTAAACTCTTACAATTAAAGTGTACCATGATAGAAGATGGAATAGTTGCATCATCACGTTCATGAGGGGCCTGCAATCCACTTGGGGGTCTTGCTGGGTGTGGCACCAGTAAGCCAGGAGCGCAAAGCCACATGAAAATATAAAGAGTACATAGTCTCGGGTGTGCAGATTATCTACCCGCAGCTGGTTCTGCATGTATCTACGCCAGTGCCGGCGTCCACGCATGGGTCTGTAACAAAAATGACTGCAATTAGAATTATATGCATAACCCGTGTGTGGAAATAAAGGATAGGGCGGAAGTCCAGATCAGCCGTACAGAACAGCAGACGGGGTGTATTAAAAAGGTGATGTTTGTTCGAACTGAGCGTGATGGAGAGCTGGATTTATCTACATATATGCTAATGAGGGAAAAAAAGCAAATTCCCTTAATACGTTACCTTATCGAAAATAATGTAACTGATATAATTAGTAAGTGACTCCGCAGAAGTTCACAAAACTAAAAATGACGTATATAAATTTCTTTTCATATGTATTGCTTTCCTGGTTAAGTGCACTGGTGTATCTTCACTGCTCGGTACTAATTCAGTACCGGGTCCACAACCATTAACACTGACACCGGTGCTCAACAAGTTCAACACTACTACCGTATCGAAAAATGTAGCAGACTTTATAGTATCGGCAGATTTGAGCTGTAGATACCCAGTGGCGATTACTTATTTTACAATAGTCGTCTGGTATCCAAATGCGAACCATCTTACACCAAAATAATACAATATTCAAAAGTATCCTATTTATTGTACCCTATTGGAAGGCCATTTTTACGATCGATAACTTTTTTTTGGTTACTTTAGGCTTGTAGGTCTATAATAGAACAATAGAACTTGGTTCGCTATTGGATCTTTTAATTACTTATATCATTTTCATCTCGTTTACTTACGTCATGTTTCTTCTGGTAGAGAAGTCACCGAACGCTGCCCGTGTGCAAGTAGGTAATTCTTAGTTTGTATAGACCGAGCACCACCCACAGTGTAATCGATAATTTAGACTCTGAAGTTGGATGTGATTTGTATGGGGTTGCCGTAATAATAATTCTAAATAAAAGTGGAAAAATAATTGAAAACGTATATTTTTACTTAATCATTTTCAATGCATATCGCTCTATTTTTGCTCATTTCTTGTTTATTACACCTTTTCGTAAAATGTTTTGTGATTCCGTTACAGACCATGGTAATGATAATTGTCACTGATATAAGGATAAATCCCTGGTAACATCGAATATACATTAGAATGCATACTTAATTTTGAAAACTGTATCATTTTTTATAAATAATATTTATTTTATTTAAAGTCTAATCCCCAGATTTGTGACGTTTATTTTGTAAACGTTCTTATTTAGCAATTTTTGATATTTGTTTGTTAATATTAAACATGGTCAGATGACCATAGACTTTGGTATGTGAAAAAGAGATATCTCAATCCATATAACCCACGCTGCAAGAGGGAAAGAGATATCCAGGAAAGTCAATTCATGACATTATTTTTATGTGGGCTATATTATGATTCTGTGATTATGTAAGCTATATTATGAAAATACTAGAAGTAGTTTTATAAAAATTTTAAAAGAACACGCGGCTACGCCCGCGTTTAAAAAAAGTGTGAACCAAGTACATATAGCTAAAATTTTGTATCCTCAGCAATATTAACGAAATAAGATTTTTCCAAATATGACGATTCCCGTAGGATATCGTTGTTATGCTATACCATAGTAACTGCGCATTTTCTGGGTTTAAATGCAGTATGTATCATTTTCTGACCCATAACTAACTTCAAAAGGTGTCCGGTATCGTGGGGGGACACATAGTTACGTGGGATGTATGCCGTACTAAAACCCCCTCTACTCCTCTCCAGATCCGCCAATATTACGCAACCGAAGTCCTCTGAGCGCGGTGTATTTGTCGGGCTTTGCTCGGAGAAAACTTATGCTTATCTCGCACTTTTAGGTTTTTGCCTTCCTGGGGTCGGTGGCTGGGTAGTTTGAACTCCCATTTTTGCCGCCGGCAACCCCAGAAGCCCCCTTGTTGTTTCTTACGATAATGTAGCCCTATTCTGCTCCCAAGCTACAGTGACTATAATCAAAGGGCTTTATGTCAATACACATGTAACCGCAACCATACCAGTTAAAAGTGGTTAAATGTGGTAGAAACCTTTGTGGTTCGTGTGGATCCTAATACTACACCTACCGTCGCCAACGCGCGGCCCGCGGGCATCATCCGGCTCACAACCCTCTCCTTGCTGCCCATCCGGTCTGCATGTTGTCAAAAATGGGGCCGACCGCTGTTTTGCACTGTTAGTTTATATTTATAGAAACCCACTCAGATTGAATTGTAAAATAAATTCGTAAATTAAAATAATATTCAATACTTTTGATTCAGTTGATAATAAATATTACAAATAAATGACACTTGAGCACGCGCAACTCCGGCCAATGCTAAAAATACTCCCCACACAAAAAATACACTATATTACTTTTTTCCACACACGCCAATAGAAGCGTAATCCCAAATAATGTTTTCAAACAAACTTTATTTACTTATTTCACCCTCACAGGAGTTAATTGTTGAATTTCCAAAAATATTGAAACGGGTGTTCCTAACCGGAAAGCTATACATACCATGTATATACCCGTACACCCATTTTTATAGAGCTTGCTACATAATCGAAGAATTTTCAAATTTACGTCCTTTATTTCGCCCTCTTGAGGGTTAATTTTCCAAAAACGGCGAATATGATGATTCATTATTTTTGACTTGATAGCCAAATACCAATTTTCATAGAGCTAGCTTCAAAATCGACAAATTTACAAAAATACATTTATCCCCTATTTTAATTACTTAGGGGTTGAATTTCCAAAAACTGTTAAATATGTTTTTCATTCAGAACGCTAAATGCCAAATTTCTTAAAGTTAGCTTCAAAATAGGAGTATTTTCAAACAAACTCTCATCCCTGATTTCGCCCTCTTAAGGGTTGATTTTCCAAATCTGAGTTGAGTAATTGAGTTTCCTTACGCTTTTATAGATGTTATTATACATATAAACCTTCCTCTTGAATAACTCTTATCTATTAAAAAAAAACGCATCAAAATCGCATCAATGGTAAATTTTTTTTAATATTTTTAACCAACGTATTAAGCATTTTTACTATTTTGAGTTAAATTTATGGATACTGTGAAAAGTGTAATTGTAATTATTTAGTAATTATTGCAAAAACAAACAACTCGACTGCTTAAAAATGTAGTCATGGGTACTCCTAAAATTTAGACGAATCCGACAACACCTCATATGTTAAAATCAGTTAGACCGTTTGAATGTAGGGTGCGCCAAATAATTACATATATATACACACATAATTACATACAAATAATTACAAACATACATACTTGCATGGATACATAAATACGTACATGAAAAACATTACCTCCCGCAATCGGGTAAAAATAGATTATAGCTTTCAGGGATAATGTATTTTTCTTACCTAGAGTGAGTACTTCATTGCTGTGGACGAATTTTCAAAATTGGATCATTAGGTTCGAGTAGTTCTACACGTAAATTCAGATAAATTTGTTATCTTATATTACATATAAGTAATCTTAATTATCAAGCACAATTAAGTTTATCTATATTTATTGTGTAATGACACAGATAGTTACCAATATTTTATGCTCAACTATGACAATTTCTTGTCGGTGTTTCTAGTAGTTAAACAATTAAGAGATTTAGGGCTTACGTTTTCAGTGGCCGGAAACTTTAATCATTTTGATATGACTACAATAAAAGCGATAATAGTATCTTTATATATAAAGACCGATAATGTTTTTTTATGGTTTAGCGGTGGCGGTGTCAAATATGGTGACCATGTGGATCTTAGCTCTTGCGTTGTTTGCAGGTAATTTTACGGAATTCTGATAATATATTTATTTATTCATCCGAAAAATAATTAATTAATTGCGATGTGGAAAATGTCTTAACAAATCTCTAAATTTAGTCTTTATACTGATAATAACATTGCAAGTGCAGTGATAGCCTGGTGGTAAAAACTAGTCTTCAATCGGAAGGTTCGGGGTGTCGAATCCCAGACTCAATTGAATATATAGAGTCAACTGAATTTGATTATTTACTGTTTATCGTTACCATGAAAAATCTATTCCTAGAGCCATATAATGTCTTGCAATAGTGTTATCAATACTTTCCTACTCATTAACTAGTAAGTTTCCGAAATATTTATTATAAGTGATGAATCCTTGATTTTTACAGGTGCTTCGGCATCTACCAACAACAGAATTGTAGGTGGCAACCCTACGACAATCGAGCAGTACCCATCTATCGTTCAGGTGGAGTCTCACGGTATATTTTCCCCGGTCTGGATACAAACCTGCGCAGCTAACATCCTCACGTCGCGTTACGTTCTGTCTGCTGCTCACTGTTTCCATGGCCCGTAAGTATATGTACGAGTATAAACACAATTTTAGCTTTTTATATTATAGACGTCGCAAACGAGCAGTCCACCTGCTTGTAAGTGACCAATGTCGCCGATAGACACCTGTAATCGACTCCAAATAAGATCAGAGTCCTACTTGACGTTGGCCAACTAAGTTAAAATGCCTCGGATAAGTATGTCTCCATTACCACACCCGTCAAACTAGAATACAGCAGCACCTAACACTGCTGTTACAAGACAAAAAAGCGTGGCGATGGTGCCTTCGGAGTCGAATCACAAAGGGTTCTACCACTATTAAACCTCTGTTGTGGTCTGATTTGAAAAGTATGATAAGACAGACTGTTATACAATTTGCTTCAGGGATAGCAACGCATTTGTGATCGACTTAAATGGAGCTCAAGTACAAATAGTATTTAGAGTTAGTATCGCAATTACACAATTTCACAATTTTCCAAAAAGAATGTGACGATTTGCTGTCGTATTTTCCGATCAAATTTCAAGATCGTAGCTTGCCTTTTTTTGCACGTATGTTAATGATTTCTAGGATGCTTCCCACTCTGGTGTTTAATCGCGGATCCCGGAGTCGTTTATGCTGAAGACGGCCACCGGGGGTGTTTAGTGGGTAAAACTCCCATAAAACCCTGTGTCACTCCCACGGCACCGGGTACCTTTTGAAGATTTTCCCCCTCGTCAACAAAAAAGGATGCTTCCCACAGATATAAATCTAAATATGTCTATGCTGCTTCCGCTTAAGATTCCCCGTGTCGTGGATACCACATAAATAAACGACAAGTAATAGTAAGCAACCAGATCAGACACGAATCAATTCATCATTTACACTTCTAACTGGATGTTTTAACAAATTAATGATCGTTGCGTCACTCAGGTCGTCACTCGTCATAATTTAGGAGTAGAAGCTTGATTTTTTTGTCTTACTTTTCAGATTCTACGAACCCCGTTTCCGTCGTGTGCGAGCGGGTACCACTGAACGAAGCTACGGTGGAATCGTCAGATACGTGGAGCAGGAGTACAACCACCCGTCGTACGGCGTTCTTGGCTTAGACGGCGACATTTCTGTTATCAGGCTCACCGAGCCGCTGATCTACTCACCCGTGGTGCAGCAAGGAACCATTGTCGCTCAGGGCACTAAGATCCCCGATAACTCTCCCGTTGTCCACGCTGGTTGGGGTGATACTTCGGTATGTTTGTCGTAAAATTTTTGAAAACTTTTATTTTTATTTTAGAAAAAACTGGATTTTAAAACCTTCTTTACATAAATTAGAAATAATTTTTTTCTTTACCCATATAGAAAGATTTTCTTTAGACTTTCCTATTCCTTACGCTGCTGCTACAAGGTCGACATTGATGTCACCTATGTCACCCATCCATGTCGATCTTGTAGCAGCAGCGTAACGTTGCCGTTTTCTGGTTTGAAGGGTGTGGTGAGGGATACATACTCAGGAGTAGCACTAGCAACGCATCTGTAAACGACGT
>DWNM01000119.1:0-13898 GCA_018250375.1 Narcosius parisi helen
CAGAAAACAAAATTCTTATAAGATGATATCACAGGAGATGTGTACGTACTTTCATTTGTTTGTCACAACCAATGTTTTTAAGCTGTCAATAAGAAATGCATCAATAAGTCGCCACAAAAATATTTACTTATGTAAGATGAAATGAGGTGAATTCATGTGATACAATAATTTTGATAACGTAATTTATTTAATTAACCTGTCGATTACATACTCTGTTGTTTTAAGATAGTTGTGGCTTGATATCGGATATTAGATTTCAGCCGCAAAATTTTATCCGACCTGGTTGCGGCTGGACCCCTGGCACCACTATTTTAAACAGCAAACAGTTCATGAAAAAGTAATGAAATAAATAATATTGGTAAAAACCAAATAGATGTATAGCACGTAAAGCAAAATGTACATAATATTTATTTTTTTAGTTCAGTATTATTTATGAAGTATGTTTATAAATATAAAATTATTTTTGGATAGATCTGAAGATTAGGAAAAGATATGGAGACATGTAAAATTCACTACTTATTATCCATATTTAGGCCATGTGAGAAAAATTCAACTTGCACACTGATTTACTGCTCTTAAATGATGAATTTTTGCGAACCTCACGTATTTATATATTTTTTAGTAATTAAAAACCGTAAATAACAATATTTCTGGTCTGATACTTGACAACATGGATAGTTTTTTATAACTTATCTATCTTCAATCGCATACGATGTATGTCCTTTAAATATCAATTGAATCAGTTTGCAATACCTTAGAACATTCATAAAGATTGTAGCTACTTTCTTGCTGAACACATTAAAAATTAATTATAAGTATTCGCTACGGTATTCAAGCTTAACGTTAACATGGCAAATTGCATTTTGGCCGTTATAGCGTGTGAGCTGCACACACGAAATTAGAAAGTAAATTAAAAGATTGGTTAATTTTCCTGCTTCAATGATTAGCATGTAACTTTTTGTCAAACATTTTGAAAAAAGTGAATGCATCAGCGTTGCATTCCTTTATTCCGTTAAGCGGTCGACTGCCCGCGTGGTTCCATCCCGCCGGACCGGCCGCACCTAAATAGAAACCGCAGGGACATTGCTCCCGACTCCCGACCAGCATCTGATCCTGCGCCTGCGCCGCTACTCTCAACTCTCGAGTGCCTTATTGGACTACGTTGTGACGCTAACGTGCCCGATCTAAAATTATTAAATTATACAGCAGCGGTAGACATAAAATTGAAATAACATCCTGGACTTTGCACATTTAAGAAAATAAACCTTGAATGTTTTACTCGTTACAAAAATACTATCATGCTTTTGCAAAAATAAACATGTTATGCAGATTCTGGACATTAAATTAAAATATACTTGACGGTTCATCCCGAGCAAAAATAGTTTTTACACTATACAAACAAGTTATTGATAATTATTATAAACAGTGTCTAAATTGGTTTTTGATTACTAATGTTTTATCTTATCCGAAGATAGAATATGAATGTTTAATTATTATGGATCAATTATTCACAAAATAATATAAGCTACACATTTAAGAACTATGTGTGGGACTTATCGAAATTAATACGTGAATCGAAAATTTGAAGTACATTTTTAAGAATATTGCTTGCACGGAAAAGTTTGAGATTTGGCATAGTTTTTTTTTTTTAATAAAAAGTTAAAAGTCATTAGAGAAAGTGTGTTAGAATAATTTTTATGTATAAATTAAATTATGGTCTAAGTTCGGCTGCGGTGGCGGTATGTACTAATTCCTTATAGTTATCGCTTAATTTAATACGAGGTAGGTGGTTTATCTTATTTTAGATCATGTTTATAAAACAACACATAGCCATACAGTTCAAACCCCCTTTAAATAACTAATATCTGCATGACCGAGTTTTGCTCGGTTAATAATGCAACAAAAAAAGAAGGAACTCGAAAAAATAAATAAAACAATCTGACCGAGATTTGAACCCGGGTTTCCTGCATTTTAAGGCGGTCGATTTTCCGACCGAGTTATCCTAATTTAATTGTATTTATTACTCGCCAATATATGACAGGAAGAGCAAAGCATTGGTAAAACAGTTCCTTCATAATAGAAAAAAAATAGTATTTACTCTCGGCAATAGATAGCAGGAAGAGCCAAACATTGGTTAAACAGTTACAGGTTTTTATTCAATGTAAACACGTGTAAAACGACATTTTATAAAAATAAAACCTAGCTAGATCGATTTATCGCCCCCGAAACCCCCTAAAAACAAAATCTCAAGAAAATCGGTCTAGCCGTTTCCGAGATCGTTGATATATACATATATACGAGCAATTCTTATATATGTATAAGAATTGCTCGTTGAAATGTATTAGATTAGATAGATATTATGTAATATTTTATGGTTAGGTTATAGTTTTATACAAGTTTTATTAAAATAAACATTTCTATTTCATTTGTTTATACATTCGCCAAGATTGCGTTTCCAATCAGGCTTTAAATTTTTCACGAGTAGGTAAATATTTAGACATTTTAATATAGATATATATTTTATTGTCGAATCAGTCTTCAGAAGATAACAGAAAATTACGGGAAGAATAAATTATGTATCAAACTAATAGAAGCCTAAAATTTGACGCAAACACGGCCTTAAATAGACCGGTAAAGAATGCATATCTCCAGCGTCATCGATTTGTAAATAGGTGATGGTGTAATATTTAATAATAAGTTCATGATGTATGGGAAGCTTTTGCAAATTGCTAATGTCGAATGCGTGGGGATTGTTAAAAGAACGACGTGAATAGCACGTAGATAGAGACTGATTGTCGATTTAATTGTGGAATGCATAGGCGTAGACGCTCCCGGCACCGAATATTTGACGCTATCCAGTAGTTTTATTTTCAATTTTATTTGTGTCGCGCTATTTTGGAACAGAACGTGCGGCACTTGTCCATTACATGGTGCCACTATGTGATGGCCTACGCGGCTTGGGCGCCGAGCAATATTCACGTGAATGTTTCTTACGAAAACAACATTTATGTCGTGTTCGTTTTTCATCTTCATTTCAGTTTATAATTTAGACTGTTACATTAAATTTTAATTCTGTGTTAGATAAAATTCGTGCTGACATGTTACCTATTCTAGAAAATATACTGTTTCCGCTTTCGGATTAATTTTGGAAACCAACAGCTACATTGATTTTAATAGCATAGCATCCCTTATGCATAGGGAGAGCGGACTATAAATAGAATACTAGTAAAAGTTGATAATGTATGCCTGGAACGGATATCCTAGGGAAACCTAATGTTACATTTAATTTAAGTATGTGTTCTCCTAATCGAAGTCACAGATTTCCAATTTCGACGAGTCATTATTGACACAGAGTGTTAGTCGGGGCATCAATGACGCCAAAGTAAGCGGTGCACCACGTGCCAACAAAATTAGTATCATGTAGACGATGACGAACCTACGCAGTATCTTGTTTAGAGCTAGCAAACTGCGCATTTCCCTAAACATTTCATAACAAAACGTTGACACAGCAGTAAAATATAAATTACAAAATTACAAATCATTCCTATGTACAATTTTCCAGTTATTTTAGATATTTACGTCGTTGGCAAGTGGTAGAAATGTGAAATAATTTGCGTGTTGTTATGGATCATTATTAGTTCGATACATGCGTTTGCTGCTAAAATAATAAATTTTACTTAAGTATATCATCAGTCATGGTCACATTTTGAAGAAATGTTTATTGAACTTCTGAGTGTCCCTAAGATATTTTGATACATTAGGTATATCAGTGTTCTGTGGTTGGAACCTGATCTAAAAAAGAAAGACAGGAGATAGTCCTAACGTTGTTACTCTCTTCGTTTTGTGTTGTCTAGACAGTTACCGTCTTAAGTAACTCTGGTGCCAAATAGCAGTAGGCATTTTATTTTGTTCTGGAGTCTTGAACCTAGAATCCATCCATTTACGTCTGGTTGCGGTTTTCTATTGACAATGTGTATTGAACAACTTAACGTTGGCTTAAACAACTTTCCTTTCGCAGCTTAGCTTTATGGACAACGTTTACATAGTTGTTAGAAATTGGTTTTGTTACATACTTACTGTTCAATACCAGTTTTTTAGTAAATAAGTGTAAATAATAATTCATGAGGCTTAAGTTAAATTAGTCGAAAATTCTATTAACGGTCCTGTAATCTGTAATGGCAATTCCACCTGTTAAATCCATTGATCCATTGATTGGTTCTAATTAATGTTCGCATGTAGGTAATAAATATGTGGCAGGTGTTAAAGTGAGTGGTAAATTTGTTTATAATACTGAAAATACTACCAGGAAGGAGGTAGCTGCCAAATACATTATTGCAAGCTTCCAACTATATTTATAGACGTGTTTCTCCAGGAAGAAGTCTCAGAATTTATGATTTTTAAGTTCTGTGTATTTGTATACTATGTATCTATACTTACTGCGCCTCTCTTGCACTTCTATCGTGTGTCGTTTTTGTAATCTAATAAAGTGATAATTAGATACAACTTTTTACACGTAGGTAGTGATAAAGTGCATTGTTATTTCTTTTAAGGTTTGGTCCCAGAGCAGTTCGTCTCCATTTAATATTTTTATGGAAAGCTTCCTCATAAAATTGTCGCGATTACTTCATAAGAACCCTAAAGAAAAATAGAAAATACTTACTGTTAACGAATTGAATGTGGTATTCGAAATATTCATAATTCATCTGTTTCCAGACCGAGCATGGGTAACGCTAGCCACAAACGACTCCTACGGTCTCGGAGCCCTGGTGCTGGTGCACTCGTTGCGCCGCGCTGGATCCGCGTACCCTGCCGTGGTACTTATTACACCATCCGTCACTGAGGCTATGAGGTAAGTTTGGAATGTACGTTTTTTGTAATCACATCGAGCGTCACTAGAGACAACATTTGTAGGTGTTGGTCTGGAATGTGCTTATTACAAAACAAATTACAAATTGTGAATATAAGGAACGGAAATGTAGCTAATGGTGGGGAGAAATTTTATTTTAACGATTATTATTTTTTTATGAATTTTATGCAATAATCTGGTCATCTGATTTAAAGAATTCATATTATAGCTGCCAATAGACATCTATCACCAACTGCACTTATGACACGACAATCCTATCTCTAGCTAGTCACCAATGTGACGTCATTCTCTTGCTCTATGTTTGTACGCCTTATTTATTCTATGTATATCTACTTTGTCGCACTCTTTAGACTAGAATACAGAAGTCCGTATATTATTGCTATAAGTCAGAAGCAAATGTATGGCGGAATGGAAAATTGTAGTACATTTTTCTTCTCCTAAATTTCTTTGATACAAGTGATCTAGCCACCATTCGTTCCGGTCGATCGCTTTCCCAGGAACATATATATTTATGCCCTACTGCATTGCGTGAGAAATGGCTATGATTACCAGCGCTAACTCATCCGAACCAACGCAAAAGGGGTTCGTTACATCCGTAAATCGTAATCTGAGTATTAAAACATTTACATACGTACGTGTATCGAGCATTTGACGTCACTTTTCAATCTGATGTGGCTTGTGTAGCAGACGGTAGTAAAATTTAGAATTTTACCGGTTAGCATGTCTGTGCCGACTTGTTGATAGCATTACGATTTTTATGAGTTTACGGAACGATCATAGCTGTGCGCAAGAAACATCTGTGACAGATGAAATAGCCGAAACGATTTTGAAGTAGCAATTTGATCTTGATTTTCCGTTTATTAAGATTTATATTAATAAAGAAACGGTCATCGTACGTATAAGTCAACTGACGTATTACGATGAAGATGGAGGAAGAATAAATGTATTTATTGTTGTAGCAGTAGGTACCGCGTAGTTGTTACGAGTTCAGTAATTGATGTTCCTAACAACTAAATTGCAAGCATCCGTTTGTATATTCTTTTAGTTTAATGATAACATATGTTCATTGTTTTAGATCTGATCAATTGAGGATGATGATGATGAAGTTTCAATAAAATTTGATTTGATTTGGATCATCACTTACTACTACATAAGTACTACATAAGTACTAAGTAGTATATTGAAATTTGATTATATTCAATAACGTAGCAAATGAACCATCGTTATGAAAACGTCACCGCTTAGATTAGATTCGATAGTTCTTCAAGTAGATTGTAAATTTTAGAAGTGTATGAAAGTAATAGGACATCCTACAAGAAGCTATAACATACAAATGATGGAGTTTTGGTTACTTTCAGAGACCGCCTTCGCGCAGTATTTGCTGAAGTGGTGATAGTGGACGTGCTGGATTCTAAAGACGCGGCACATCTCGCCCTGCTACAACGGCCGGAACTTGGCATCACCTTCACGAAGATCCATTGTTGGAATCTCACCCAATATGAGAAGTGCGTTTTCCTCGACGCTGATACTCTGGTAAGCTGCTTAAAGTACTAAAACAAATATTGACCCAAAAAATCAAATAAAAACATTAAACTTCTTTATGGTTTCTGTACATTCTTGATGATTTTAATTTACTGGTTTACTTCAAAAACAGAAATAAAATCTATATAGTAATTATAACATTGCTCCTTTATCAATAAAGTTTTAACCAAAAATCCCAAAATATATAATTCAATTTTAAATACTAAATTAAATGCATGTTTTATACAAAACCTCGAATATTTAGATGAGACTGTATCAAACTGCCATTACGATAAGTCTTGCTCTGAAAGATAAGAGACTGTTTTCATCCATTCTTGACTAGTAACAAACAGTTCTTAATAGTAATTATGACATTAATTACAACATAATTAATATTCATTTAATAAATGTAACAGTAATTCATTTTTTCTTAGAAATACTATCCGTTGTCTCGTCTTACGTCTGCTATCTCTTGACAACTGATATTTCCGGAAGGAGAAAGCTTCCTAACTGGATATATTTACGATTTCCTGAGTTTTGCATTGATTAATAGGCGATTAATCGATAAGTTTACATAAGCTATTCCGGCTTCTAATTGTTTACCAGGAAAGTCAATGTTACCGGATGTAGCCGTTAGCACAGTAACACGAGATGACGAGACACCGACAACCGTGGCCCAAATATTTGTTCCTGGCAGTTTTGGACCTGCTCCAAATTCATAATACACTTTCATTCTAATATTTTTTGACCGCGACAGACATTATGAAGTGTTTTTAAAGCTGCACTTCAAAGTGGGTAACTGAAACCGATTTTCGTACGAAAGTGAACTTTAATTTATATCAATAAAATTACATAATATACGCAAAGAAAGTATTACAACATTCAGATACAATAACAGTCCGCGTGATAACGGTTTGATGGAACCCATTCACTTGGGCACTCAGTTTTTTATCGTGGGTTAATGTGTCAACTGGTGCTTTATCCACATTGAGATAAAAATAAATTAACCCGATAAGTAAATTAAGATTTATTCACGTGAAAAGCGACGGTAACAATTCTGATAATTATAATAATATACAATTATATTTGGGAATAGACTGCGCTATCTATTTAGAAAAATCTGGTATTGTGTGAAATGCCAGACCATGAATTATTGGAATGATAATTTTCTCCACCTTTTTATTTACGTATAGCCGAAGTATTCTAACATGTTGTTCATCATAGTTTTCGTTAAAATATTGAAATTTATTGTGTTAGTTAAACTTTTCTATTTTGGGCTATTATGAGTATACTGCTATTTTGAGACCAATAATCTTAATACAATATAATCTGTCTTTACTCCGAGACTTTTAAGCTTTTCGAAAATAATAAATAATATTATCTAAATCCCAAGTTTCTCATATATAGTTGATAGTTGATTTCATCTCTACACTTGAATGTGTTTTACTACCTGCACTACCGAGTTTTGGCTTCGACTATACTGCGGTTTTAACTTTTGAGATTACAAAACATCATTATAGCGTACCGGAGCTGTAGGAGGAAATCTCAAATTATTATGTTTTATCCGCTTTTCATTTATGAATAAAATTGATCTGAAATCCAAAATTGCGTGTGTATTCTATCAAGCCATTACATTATTTGTTTAGATTGTCCAAAACTGCGACGAATTGTTCGAGCGAGAGGAGTTGTCTGCTGCCCCTGATGTCGGCTGGCCTGACTGCTTTAATTCCGGCGTGTTCGTCTTCAAACCTTCTGCCGAAACATTCGCTAGCCTGGTCAAGTTCGCTCAAGAACGAGGCAGCTTTGATGGTAAAGATTTCTTAAAATCTAATAAAATTATTTCGATATAACTACTTGTATCTCCATCAAAAATAACGTTAATCTTCACTTGCTGATGATCATGCTGGAAACATAAACATGTTCTCCATTTTTAGTCTTCTGATATTGGTGAAATGTTCTACAATTGTGGTATTGTCCCCAGGTGGAGATCAGGGTCTACTCAACTCATACTTTTCTGATTGGGCACATGGAGATATTAATAAACATTTGCCGTTCCTATATAACGTTACGTCGGCCGCCTTCTACTCCTACCTACCTGCTCTGAAACAGTAAGTTATATTTAATAGAAAATGATCACTTATAACTGATATGAAAATGTTGATTCTATTGTTTAATTTAATAACCACCAATTTTTATAAAACTTATTCGTCCGCTTTTCTAATAGTCTAACTGTTCGTACCAAATATGTTGAATATGTCGTAATGACTATCTTCTTTAGACCATAATTCTTCTAGAATGGGTACGTTATTGTTTACTTCTTATTTTTAGTTACGGGCAGAACTTAAAAATCATTCACTTCATCGGCGCAACCAAACCTTGGCTGCAGCAGTTCAACTGGGAGACTAGAACGTCTGAAGCTCCGCAACATTTGCGTGACTTCTTACAACTCTGGTGGGACATCTTTGTCGGTCATGTTCATTGCGTGCTCGACGTCTCTATGGTGAGTGGCCACTAAGTGTTTATGTACCACTTTCATAAATACTATAAATGTCTTATTAAAATGTGTTTTAAAGATTATGATTTCATGATTATGTCAGATTTTGGGTGACAAAATCGGTTTACTGAAATATGTTCCATTTATGTAAATATTTCAAAAGCACTTGTCTGCAAGTCATTTATGTAATATAATAATCCGACACGTTTTACAAATGACTATGTACCTACTTTTATATAATCAATAAATCTATTTTTATCACGTCCTTTATATAATTCTTAACCAATTAATGTTAGTTTATTTATAGTTTGATGTCGTTTCAATTTATATTTTACTTGCGGTATGCTATTGTAATACGCAATCAGTAGGTTAGGTATCAGATCGGATGTCAGACCACAAAGGAGTCGTAATCAATACATCGTAGTCTGTGGTTGCTTAGCTCATAACCGCAGGTACCCCGCGTCACAGTCCATTCGCGCGCAGTAAACCGATCCATTGTCACACCATCTTCTGAAGTGAACATTACAACATGTTTTCCAAGCATTCGCAACGGGATTCTAAAATTGCAGAGGTGAGAATTATCAAAAGTTTAATACTGATTCTATTTATCACCTCACCTTTTTAAATGTTTCTTTAAATTATGTACCAATATACTTTTGATTTTGAATTGTAACATTTTTGCCTGAGTTTTCTTGAGTGACTAAAGCGCTTGCAATTTTAAGCTTTGTGCACCGTATCCGCTGTATTTTGCACCGTGTGTGATTATTTGTTCCTGTGTTAATGAACTAAACATTTCTCCAAAATACTAACATGTTCTAACTTAAAGTACTGGCTCTCAATCGCTTTTGCACGGTTTAATAAATATTTTTGTCTGGGATAGAGTAGATGGTGTTGGTATTTTGGTGAAATATTCACCGCGTTATCTGCATAAACATACAAGATCAAATGTAGATTCAATTAATTATTTTAAATTTTTATTTTCATCAAGTTTTATTTGCTATTCTCGACTCGTGTTATCAATTTTGATTTTTTTGTATGTTTATATAGTGATGCAAATTATGTGTATATAAAATACATAAGTACTAATAGCGCTTGGACAAAGCTTTTTGCACTGTTTATTTTAATACAATTGTTTGTGCGTAAAGCTTAGTTCAAGTTCTTTGCATGCGTTTCCACTGAGCTATTTTGTCACTTCAACCAATAGGTTGAGATTGAGGAAGCCCTCCCAGCGGCAACTTCCCAAGAACCCTTTCATGCTGAACCACGGCTGGACTCTGGTCTCTATGAACCTATACTGGATCCAGAATCAGAGTTTCCTTGGCACCACCCAGATGCCCAAATTCCTGATGTGGAAGTAAATGTGCCAGAAATCGACGTAACACAATTTCATGATCCTTGGGATATCTACAGAGGACATATTCCACCAAGTATTGGAGATACGGCTCCACGTCAATTAGAATTTCAAAAAGTAGAAAATCATGAAGAAATGAGAAAATACGCCTGGGACTATGTGTCTCCTCTACATCATCAACCAGATGTCAACCGCCCGGATGTCCAGAATATATGGCAGCCTGAAAATACCCTCCAAAATCAAGTTGAACATATTGATCACGGTCATCATGATTTTAAAGGCAATGTGTGGGAATATCACCCACATTATGATTATAGTCTAGATCAACAGTATTCACACACCTATCAACAGACACCGAACTATTAGAACCACCAACAGGATCAACAAGATCAACATCAACACATTACAAATACTTTTACTCAACACAATCAGCACACACAACATCATCAAGACCAGTATTCAGAGGATCTACAACAAGATAATCAACCATCAAACAATCACGATTTAAACCTCGAACAACAACATACCCTTACATATGCACAAAAAGATCAAATCTCCGAGTATATCTTTAAAAAAGATTTGGAGAATGTTTATTATCCTACCTATACACAACAACAAAGAGTAGAATACACCTACTACGTCCATCATGATCATGAGAAATCGCGAGGTGGTCATTCACACGATATTGAAACTGAAGAGACTGAAATGGAATCTAAAATTAATGGCTATTGTGAAGCAGATTGCGAAGTTTTTGAAAATTTAAGACCTAGGCATCCCTATGATGGATTTTATTTAAGGCATCGAATGACTATAGATTCGCATGGGAAAAAGATCTGTACACATGAAGTACCTCCTACTCCAACACCATCTCCTCCAGAAAGTCCAACTCCTCTGGAGAACACATTGCAGCTAACAGAAGAAGAAGATGATAAAGTTGAACAGTCAAAAGATACAGAAGACCAAGTAAGTCCATCTATTAACGATGTAATGAAGTAAAAATGGTATGTATGTTTTATTTTTTAATGCATTAATGACACAAGACTTGTAAATAGTGTTTTTCATACCTGGAATTACACATGTAGCCAACATAATTTATCGCAGTATTAGTAGATATTAGGTTTGAGCTGTTTTGCATGCCAAAAATTCCTGACAATCTATATTGCACGCGTTTCCTGTTATAACACGAGCTAATTTCCTATCCACCAATAGAAAAACAAGTTATCAACGAGTTCCTGCTACTAAAATTCATTATAATAATATAGATTCTATCTTATTTCAGACCGGTGTTGCGGGCAACTTGGCTCGCGTTGTCCTAGGCGCTGGTGCCCAACGAGAGGCTCTTGATGATTTAACGCGTCGTCAGGGATGGGAAGCCGGTAACATAGATTACATGGGAGCTGATGCGTTTGATAACATCTGGGCTAAGATTTCTCAAACTTTGAGCCAGCCACGCTCTTCGCCCCCTAAACAATCGACTCCACCACCACAGCCACCTGAAGTAACTGCACCTACCGCTCCAGTCGAAGAAGTACAACCAGCATTCGAAACTTCTGCTGTTAATATACCAGAAGAAATACACGTTGCGGCTCCGGCGCCCGTACCCGAAATTGCTGCGGATCCCCCATTTGTAGCTCCTGTTGAGACAGCTAAACTACCAGAATCTGCAGCTCCGCCTGAGGTGCCTGCAGAAATAAGACCTCCAACTCCTATTCATGTTCCTGAACCAGCTGTCACGGCGCCAACTCCAGCTGCAGTTCCTGTACCAGCGCCTGAACCTGCTAAAGTAGTTGCTGCAGCCGTTCCAATGGAAGAGCCCAAGCCCGCGGCCCCGGCTGAAGTTTCTGCTGCGAAAATTCCTGTCGCTACACCGCCTGCAGTCCCAGAAAAAATATCTGCTGCCATTCCGTCCCAAACACCAGAACCTACGAAAAAGATCGAGGATGCCGTTTCTGCGGTACCACCAAAAGTTGTATCTACACCGGCCAAGCTGCCGGTCGCGGCTCCTAGCAAGCCTGAAGTCACACCCGAAAAAGGTGCTTCTACGACAGACAGTCCCCCCTTAGCTAACACACCCTCGAAGGAAGAAGTTCCTATAGTTTCTGCTGCTAAATGTAAGTAGAAAGAAAAACTGCGCCCGCCGGCAAAATCAAACGGCTTTGCACTCTCAGATCTCACCGAGTTCATTTTGCAGTTTTCATAGTCTTATATACTAATACAAATTATAGTTTAGTGTCATCTGTTTTACGAGGAATGCGAATGGATCGTAATTCGTAACAACTTTTGTACAAATGTTTCTCTGCGCTGTTCTCGTAAATCGATGCATTCATAATGTTTTTGTGCCGTTTTGTGTTTTTTCTTGGTTTTTAATGTTATTTTAATGATCGTACGTTTCAAAATTCGTTGTTGTTTCACCCAGCTACCGAGGAGGCAGCCCAAGAGACGCGGCTTTGATAGAACAGGTAATAACAATATAGTACGTACTTGGACGTAACACAACGTCTTCGATTTCAGAAACTAATTTTTATCGAAGCCATTGATGCAAATCTAAAAGTAAATCGTTTGAAAATTCTCTAAATAAATTTAATTGGTGGGTGTTGGGTTGTGTCCAAGTGGGTGCAATATGTAGGAACTGGTGAACGTCAACGACTCACGAAGCTATTTCTGGGATTTAAACGGACCTCCCCACGAACAGACACCTACTTGACCAGGAGGCGGAATGAGTTATTACTGCACGGTTATCTTTGCTACAACATCTGTTGAAAACATTTCATACCTAAGTCCATTATAATTCAAAGTAATTATAGAAAGCAAAGATTACTGTATTCCGTTTTGTGAAATGCACTCATGACTCATAGGGAATCGTTGCAATTGCAAATATTTGTATGCAATTGTAAAACAATTCCTTAGGTTTGTTTTTATTCGCTTTACATTATCGTTTCACACACATTGCAAGGAACATTATTAAATGCTTTTCACGGTACACTATCACTTTTATCACAATGTAGTGCCTAACTATTGTTATATTTATATATACATGCATACATCACGTTCACGTAAATAAAAATGTTTTATTAATAAATCGAGGATAATTAATCGTAATCGATAACCGAGGCTCTTTTTAAATATTATTATAATAGTCCTTGTAATGTCAGCTTCGGATCTGCGCTAATCTGACACGGACCTAACTTTCCGCTTGCATTTTCGAATTAACCACGTAGCTCTGTTTTCCCTCGACTTTGTTCCAGGCCCTAACCGAGCTTGCTCTCTAATGTGAACGCCATACTAACGCCACGTCTAATCCAACGAGAGAAATAAAGGCGGGAATAACTTGGTTGTGTAGCGGAGGAGCGTCGCAAGCCGGCAGGGAAGCTGCAGCTGCACCCCCCCGCCGCCGCCGACCCCCTCCCCACCCCCGACAGCGAGCTCGAGGACGCGGCGGCGCTCGCGCACGCCATCATCGCCAGCGAGCTGCGCTCGCCCACCGTCACCTCGCCTTCGCCTCCCGCCGACCTCGCTTCGCCCCGGCCGACGCTCCAGGAGCAGCGGCTCTCCGTCGAGGAGCCCGAGCTGCCCACGCCCCCCGCGGGCGCGGTGTCGCTCTCGCAGATCGGCGTCAAGCCTCAGCCCAAGGGCAAGTCCACCACGGACGCCCAGATCGAGTCGTC
>DWNM01000120.1:0-13817 GCA_018250375.1 Narcosius parisi helen
AGGGTCGATTACAGATGTCCATGGGCGGCAGTAGCCACTTACCAACAGGTGGACTGCATGCTCGTTTGTTACTTCCAAAAAAAAAAAAAAAAAAAAAAAAAAAATTGATCTAGGTAAGTATCATCTAAGTGCTAATCAGTTTTCACATGAAAAAATGCATTTGTCACCCGAGCGAAGCCCAGTTGCCTTACTAAAGAATAAAAAAAACCAGAAACACCTGTCTGGGATCAAACATAGTCCGCTCGACTAGTCTGAAATTTATTTATCTATCTATATCTTTATTAATCTTATTCTTATAGTATTTATTTTATAATCGATTTATTTACCTTTTTATTGACACTTAGGTATGTATTTTTACCATCATCTCACAGCTACATGTACTTTCTATCATTTTTGTAAAAAAATCAGGCCATCTTGAATGTAGATAACGATTCACAGTACTTCACACGGCGAGACTGGGTTACATTGGGCGCACCGTATCGCCATAACGCAATGCAAATATTCGTCGAACTGGGTGGGTAGCTACTCGGTTATATAGGATAATGTTCTGCTGCAAAAGCCAAGTAATTTATAGAATTCTTCTACTTTACCTAAATGAGATTTGATTACGACATCCGTCTGTGTGTCGGTTAGAATTGTACCTACCATTTGCGATGCTAATTTCAAATCTACGGTAAAGAAATTCAGGGCTTGCACCATTTTTTTTTTTATAGTTAAACTGAACGCAAATTTTATCTGGGCCTACGGTCAGTGGCGGACTAAGCCCGACGGAGGCGCGGGGCGGCAAAGATGAGTGAGGCCCCCAGTCCGTAACTTTACAACATTTTTTCAGTTAACATTTCTACGTGTGTGTAGAAGTATGCAGGACAGAAGTCTTAAGGTATGCCGGGGCCTTTTGCACTTAAGAATTTAGTTCGAAAATATTTTTGGTTTAAATAGTTCTTAACCTTCCCTTCTTAACGTTCTTAGCCTTCAACACAAAACCAAACCAAGGGAAATTGTAGATTTTTGGAGGCCTCTCAGGCCTCTCAGGGCCGGAGGCCCTGGGCGCGCCGCCTCTTCCGCCCTCCCCTTAGTCATCCACTGCCTACGGTACAATTAACCCTAATGGATTAAAGAAAAACGACACGAAGCGAGTAAACATGAATAATCCTTAATATTAAACTAGAAGCCAAAAAAGGATTTACATTTTACTATCGATATTTACAGTCACTATTTATAACATAGAAGTAGCAAACGAGCGTGTAGTCCACCTGATGGTAAGTGGCACTGCCGCCCATGGACACCTGTAATTAACCTCAAATAACTAAGAACGATGGAGGACTAAGTTGGAATGCCTCGGATAAGTATGTCTCCAGTACTACAGCAGAAAACAGTACTGTAGCGCTTAACACTGCTATTACTAGACAATTTCTGTCTGTCTGTTTAAGCGCTGTCGCGGTGGTTTGTCCAGAGTTGAACTACAAAAGGTTCTACCACCATCTTTTTGACCCTACAGTAAAATCCCCCTAATACTAAGAGAGGGCTTTGTCGAGCTAAATGTTAATTTAATACAGACGCTGTTACTTTTGAGAATTAAGTCTAAACGTTTCATGTAATGTGACATTGGTGGTATAAGTCAGAAATAGGTGTGACGATATAACCACTGCAGTCGACCCACGAAAGGTTTTTATCACCTTGTAAGTCATATGCAAGTAGGCAAGTGTATAATTATGTATATAGAGTGAATTTTTCAAGGGTGCGTGGAAGGTGAAATCCGTATGTAAGGATTAGCGAAAAATGATTACAGGAGTTACGAGGCTGAATTTGACTAAATTTAAAAATGGATAATTAGATTTTAAAAAAATATATTATAACCTTGGCCTGAAATAGAACGAGTTTACATTGAGAAAAAAAAACAACGGGTTGCACTCCGGGAGTGCTGGCAGAAGTGAAAACTTGAATATTAACGTTGTGCATTTTTGTTATTTTTGAATGGTTAGGGAATAATTTTACACGAATTGCTTTAATTATCAGTATAAAAGTACTATTATTTATGTGGTAAAACACAATATTCTTTTATTGCGCTATCGTACACAATCCTGACAATTCATATTACATACATTAAAAATTTAACACTTCAGAACTATTACAATTGTTTTACATTGAAAAGTTTATCTCTCAGAAAAACACCAATTTTTACCCATTACAAAAAGTGCACAACGCGGCTAAAGAAGTTTTCACTTCAAAAACACTTCCTGTATTACACCATCAGTTAGGATCTTATAAGCAGTTTATTTTAATCTTTGCTTATAAGGATCAAATTCTTGGCAGTAATGATAAATGACAAACTAAAGGAAAACGCTACTTAAACATGCAGTTATGTAGATACATTGGTTTCTCGTACATTTAACACGTCGTTTCATTTAAGAGTTCTTGCCGAAAATGAAACATAAGTTTAAACCTACTAAATTAAACAATTAAAAATAATCCTTCCTTTTTTATAATTTATAACTTTTGTAAGGATGTAATTTCATTTCCTTATACTTATGCTACAGAGTTCAGAGGCCGATAGAGGTTTCACAAATTGAACTTTCAGGAAACTAAGGCATCTGAGATTTTATGAGTAAAACAATTTTTATCGAATAGAGACGCAAGTTCGAGCAATTTCCAATTAAGGAGACTTTTGCTACTTTCCAGGAAATATTAATATGTTCATTGAAAGATTGAGATGCTGTGAATCATAAGTTTTCGTCATTTAGCCTTCTATCAATGAGTCCAGCTCGCAGTTCAATGTAAATTAGTAAATGCGCCTAGCAGTGTCTTACGTTATGCAGACAAATTAAGTAACATTCGATGTACCATTTTTGGTGTGAGTCCAACAGCGAGATGTAAGCGCTTACGTGTCGTGAAGGTCTGGTGGGCGATGCGATACGCGGCGTCAAGGTGTAGGGGGGCACGGCGCCGGCGCAGGCTCACAATCCGCGAGCCAGTCGCGAGCAGCGCGCGCGCCCGCGACATACGACACGAACGACTCTCGCGATAGTTTACCTTACATTACATGGCAAAAGTTTATTATTTTTAAAGTATGTGTTAATTTCCTATATGAATCGTGTTTAAGACTATTTAATCGTAATAATTTAAGAATCTCCGTAACGTAAGATAGTTCGTAAATTTTTATATAATTGAAGCAAAATAGTGGGACCAAAATGACAATAAAAAATAAAAAGACTAAGCAATCAAACACGTCCGAAGTGACTTCGACGAGTAGTGCAACGAGTAGTGTGCAGAAGACCAGCAAATCTACATCCGTGCAGAAGAGCAGCAACACTTTGCAGAAGGTTAGCTCGTCTGGTAAGAAAGTTCGTTACATCGAAGTGAAGGTCGAGGAGGATGATCCCCTCATGATAACAGATATAAGTGACCATGCATCTGTAAGCGGCTCTACCGTATCGGAGCATTACAACAGCCATCCGCATTACATCATTACGGAGGCTCCATCAATGACAGATTTGTCTCAGATAAGATCTCAGGAACATTTCGTAAGTGACATGGCTCAAGCTAATACAGGAGAGTTTATTTCGAGTTCTGTGTTACAAGAATCTTCTGCATCCCATCAGCAGAGTTCTAAGAGTGAAAGAATTGAATCGTCTTCAACTTCAATTCAACAATCTGGATCTAGTCACAGTCAATCATTTGACAAAACCGCAGACTCTTCTGTAAATAATCAAACGCTCAATACGGCTTTCATTGATAATACCAGTAGAAACAGTAACACCTTTTTATCGAGATCTCAGGGTGCTAACGCTACTGATTTATTAATTCAATCTGAAAGGCAGAATTTAATGAATACACAGTCAACTCATCAGAATGTGGCTTCTCAGGAAAATGTAAAGAGAAATGTGTCCAGTACATCTGATACAAGAAATATTAACACACGCGAGAGAGAAAACTATAAAAACAGTCCTGTAGCTCCAAAACGAAATGTTAAATCAGATTCTTCCAATTTTTATGGTTGGGATGATAGGATTGATACAAACGCGAAGACAAAAGAGTATACCAGCACGACACAAACAAGCGAATCTAAGAGCAGCAGCGTAGCAAAATCATCATCATCATCGTATGTTGTTGAAATAGTTGATGGAAAAGAACGTATAATTGATAGCTCAAAACGAGAATGGGGCGATGCTCAAGAACATGCTACAAAAGAAGCCTACGCTAGTGTTAGTGGCACTGACATCAAACCTCAGTCTGTTCACAGCATAGATAACTATGAGATGAAATCTAAGTATGATACTGGTAAAGATGGTAAAAAACCAACAAGCGAGATGATGATAAAAGAAGATTCAAAACTTATTAAGGATGGAAAGCAAGTTACAGCTCATGAGAGCATTATGTCCCAGAAAGACAACTCGAAGCTTCAACAATTTAGCTCGACCCAAGGACAATTAACATCTCAAGATCAATATCAATCAAACATTACGTCTGAAGATGCTATTAACACAATTAAAAATATACAAAACCAAACAAATGAAAGAAACTTAACACAACAACATGTCAGCTCTACCCAAGAACATTTAACATCTCAAGATCAATATCAATCCAACATTACATCTAAAGATTCTATTCATACGAATAAAAATATACAAAAGCAAACTAATGAAAGAAACATCATCCAAAGCGATAAGGTTACGAGTGAAACGTCTGATACTGTAAGGCATAATATGCATTCAACAGATTCTTCTAATTTTTATGGATATGATACTACTATACAAAATCAATTAAAGAAAGTGGGTGATATTTTACAAGTTAAGGATACAGAAAATCTTAATTACTCTACAAAGATAATGAAGAGCAATACGAGCAGCGCTCAGCAAGCATCTACATCATCTTACGTCTTTGAAGTAGTCGACGGACAGCAAAGAGTTGTCGATAGCTCTCATAGAGAATGGGGTGACAATAAGGAGCATTCTACATATGAAAAAAGTCATAATATCAGCGGCACCGGCATTAAGCCACAGCATGAGTATAGTCGACACGTATTAGATAAGGAATCTTATTACGACACTGGCAAAGACGGAATACCTAAAAGTGCATCTCAAATATCGGAAGAGTCTGTTTTATACAAGGATGGAAAGGAAATAGCATCTACTAGCAACAAATATGCTGGTGATTTTACTAAAAAACGAGCTATTATTGACCATGTAGACAAAGAAGACGTACAGAACAGACGTATGATTGATACTATTGATGAAAATGTTCGTTCTGACACCCGTGACACACAAACTACGTCTGATATTCAGTCTCATACTCGTGATACTAAGGATGTTACTCAAACAACCGATTTCATAACCAGTGAAAAAGAAACGCTATCGAAGGAAACGTCGTCAACAACAAAATCGACTAAGGATACACTAACAACATATGAAAGAAGCACAGGAACATGGAATGGAAAATTTACTTACGAAAAGGACGATGATAGACCAAAACGTCCTAAAGAAATGTCTCCATTTGGTAGACCTGAACAGCCAAGGCACCATCTAAAACGACAAGATACTGAAGAAAACATAATTCTGTCTTCAAGAGATATAAAAGATTTCACATCTATCAGCGATCTACGTAAGATCATTCAGACATCTCAATCCAATAAAGATGTCACAGTAAGCAACAAAAATATTGTTATAAGAAGAAACATCGACGACAGAATTCTCAAGGAAATCATTGATACTGTTAAAAAGTATCCCTTTAAAAGAATTGAAAAAGTCACTTACGGTACTAAAATTAACGAAGATGTTAAAGACTTGTACGAAGGATTAGACACTGAACAAACAACAGTTGTAAAGACCAGTAGCGCTGATACGTTAAAGAAATCGTTTGAAGTTGAGAAGACTAGAAGTCAAATTGAAGTGACTCGGTACATTACCGAAAATGGAATTACTAGAAAAGAAACTACATACGAGGATGCGAAAGAAGATGAGAAAATAAAGACGGACGTTTTTGTCGACAACAGCTCGTTAGACATCAGAAACTTGGTAAGTCGATTTTGATTTTTTATGAGATTGGAGTAGGAGACATGCTTGCTTTGCACTTGATGGTAAGTCGTTACTACTGCCGACGGACATCTATTACCAGCTACATAGAAGAGATTGTACCTGAAGTCAGTCCTAGACGCGTTGATACTCAAGGGTTCAGATGATCGCCTCATATTACGACAGCTGGCACGTACATCCTTCCACCGAAACTGCAAAACTGCTTCACGCTTCAATATATAAAAAAACACTTTGTCGACTGAAGTTTTGTTTTTATTTACGTTCTATTTCATTATTTTAGAAGGATGTCCACACAACGAAAGATATACGCGAATACGACGTGGTGGACCGTGCTATTACCGACACCACGAGGGAAGACACCGTCGTCAGCTCCGTCTACGATGAGACGATCATCGACGACAGGAAAACCATGCGAGACGACAGGACGACCATCGAAGAGACCGTCTACAGGGATGAGACCAGGCCAAGAGGTGGCCCCAAGAAACCAGAGAAAACTAGCAAAGAACAATGCATTTGTGAAATTTGCACTTGTGGGTAAGTGAATCTTTATTACTTAGTACTATTATTATTATTTAATTATTATTACTATTATTTAAAAGCCGGCAGAACCCTTTGTGGTTTGTCTTCGGAGGCACCACCACTACACCTGTTTCTTCCTTATGATAGCTATGTTAAGCGCTGCTGTTTTTGGTTTGAAGGGTGTGGTAAGGGAGATATATTTATCCGAGGCGTTTCAACTTGGTCCTCAGGGGTAGCAACGCGTCTGTGGTCGATCTTGGGTAGGACTTTTATCTTATCCAGAATTGATGACAGATGTCCATGGGCGGCAGTAGCCACTCACCATTAGGTGGACTGCATGCTCATTTGTTACTTCATTCTTATAAAAAAAAAAAGATCATAATTCTTAGTATATCTACATTTACTACGTCGATCTTTAGTGCAATATACGCGCGTGATAATTGCGTTGTAGATAGATAATTTTGCATTTAAGTAATACTTACTTTACTATTACGCCACAGTTTCATAAAAAAATATTGCAAATATCTTTAATTCGAGTTTTGATAAAATCCATGGATGATAATAATCATACGACAATTAAAGTAGCAAACAGGCGTATTGTATTTTAGATAACGAACACCAAAAAAATTACTTAATAAGTATTAGGTAAATGTTCTGGCGGAAGTTAATCTTAAATGTATTATGGCAGAAACAGTTGTGACGGCTGTGCCGCCAGATCAAACTTCAAACAGTTTTACCATCAATAATAATAAATACCAAGTCACATGTGAAGACTGATATCCACTGGTTTCTCCATAAATAAGTAGACCACTTAGCATAATCGTGTATCCATTGATTAGTCACAATCACAATAAAATACACCATAACAGTACAATATAAAATTCATCACTCCCAATAATAACAAAATGGCTTTTTCGGTTACATTGACCAAAGACAAAAATCAATAACAATAAACAGATTTCAAGAATGCCAGAGTTGTCCTTCGAAACTTTTCAAAAAGTTATTTCCAGTTTATGAACTGCTTTTGCCCGCAGCTCCGCGTGCGTCGGCTTAGTTTTCCATAAAAAAAGTTCCTATCCTGTATGTTAATCCAGATCATAAACTGTGCGTGCGTCAACTTTCATCCAAATCTGATCAGTAGTTTTCACGTGAAAGAGGAACAAACATCCATCCATTCATCCATCGGCACAAACTTTCGGCTTTATAATATTAGTAGGACTATGAATGTGTAATTTATTTAATATATTATTTTAATCTAAAACAAAATTGGCAAAGCGACTAATTAATATGTTATACATATTTTTATACAAGCAGTGATAGCCTAGTGGTCGGTCTCCCAAACGGGAGGTCCGAGGTTCAAATCCCAGACGCACACCTCTGACTTTTCTAAGTTATGTGCGTATTACAAATTAATTTTCACTTGCTTTAACGGTGAAGGAAAACATCGTGAGGAAACCTACATGAGTGAGAGTTCTTTAAAAAAAGTTCTCAAAGGTGTGTGACGTGTACTAGTTGGCCCGCGCTGGACTATAGCCAAATCCTTCTCTTTCTGAGAGGAGACCCGTGCCCAGCAGTGGGACATTAATGGATTGTTGATGATGATGATGATGATTTTTATGATTGCTTACGCATGTATAGGTAAAGTTAGACCAAGTACCAAGATAAAACATTATTAAAACAGTTTACCTTTAATGTGTCGATTAATATAAATACTTTTTACTTTTACTGTTTTATACTTCACCTGTCTATTACTTAGAAGTAACTTTTGTGGAGGTTATACAAACGTTTATTCCGCGACCATGAGTTAATAGACTCCATTGTGAAATGACCGCGGGTCATTCTAATACGAATTGATGAACACAAATAACTCTTTTGTACGTATTTGACCATAAAATGTGTGTACATTATTACACGAAGTACCTATATACCTATATTAAATTAATTGAGATGTGCAAAATGGTTTATAAAATGTATTTGAATACAAAATGCAAATACTCTTCAAATTTTGCTATTTCAAATGCAAAATACGCATTTTCAAAATAAAATACTTTTATTGTTTTTAATTCTTTTTTATGATAGTTATCGGTTGCGGCATCGATAAATTATCGATGAATATGCAAAAATAATAATAATCAAAGAGGAAAATACACGACGAATAACCTTTGGGGAGTCGATTGACGCAGGCACGATTAATCCAAAGAAACTTTAAAAGATAAAGATTTTGCCAAGATCTACCAAAAAAGTATTTAGCATTTTGCAAGTATAAAATACGACCGGAAAAGTATTTGAAATAAAATACAAAATGCTTTTCTCAAAAAGCATTTAAAATGCAAATAGAGATAGGTATTTTGTATTTTTCGTTTTAAATGTTATTATTTGGAAAGAGTCACATCTCTGTAAATTAACTACGTGAAATCTAAGACAATAAGGTATTTCGGTGCAAAATTGTCCCTACATTCCGTTTAAAAGTTTCAAGATAACATTCGAAATGCGCGTTGATTCTGATATCACGATTATACAATATGTAATATAGATTTGATAAATAATATTACGAGTATAAACAAGATAATAATTCTAGTACCTAGGTATTACAAAATAATAACGATTTGTCACAATTTGAATCATTGCCAAAAAGTCAAGTGCCTTAAACAATGCAAATGCAATACAATTATAGATTTTATAAATACACTTCTTGTCCCAAAAAGCAACGACTAAAATTCAGATGAATTTTAGGATTACTGCAATTACTTATGTTACGTTTATGGGTTTTCTACGTAGATGGGGTAGAGATGTGCAAAATGGTTTATAAAATTTGCTATACATAAAAAAATCATAATAATCAGAAAGGTAAATACACGAAGAATAAACCTTTGGGAAGTCGATTGATACGAGCCTTATCATTCCAAAGAAAGTTTAAAAGATAAAGATTTTGACAAGAGCTACTAGAAAAGTATTTTGCATTTTGCAAATATAAAATACGCCCGAAAAAGTATTTCAAATAAAGTACAAAATGCTTTTTTCAAAAAGTATTCGAAATACAAAATAGAACTAGGTTTTTTGTATTTTGCATTTTAAATACTATTATTTGGAAAATGTGACATCATATGCCCCATATGTTTATGGCCCCGTATGGATGGCCATAAACATATTAAGTCAAAGTAACGGTAGAATTTAAGAATAGTTTCTAAATGTTCATTAGCTGCAAAATAGCTTTGATATACCTACGGAATGCGGATGAACTGAATGCCAGGACGTATAATACCGTGTATTTTTATTCAAAAAAACCAAAGAATTTTCAATTTATTTTTAAATTGACATGAAGAATGTTTCCCAATGTACCTACTAAGTCACATTGCATCAACGTGCATGCCGCTCGTATCACCTGTAATATTTATAAACGGCGTACAGTCACGTGTAGCTTCATACATGTTAAATAAGACGTGTTGTTGATGGATTTTATGTTTGCGATTTTCCCTTGATTTTGCTCCTGTAGATAATATTGGTATTTATTACAAAAATCCCGCAAAATCGGTTTAAATAGTTTTTACAGACAAAACTCTACAAGTTAGTTTTGATCTTTTTAACCGATTTGGAAAAGGAGGAGGTTATATTATGTGTCCTGCGGTTTTTAATGTTGAAAGGTTTCGCGAAATTTATAATTTAATTCAATTATTTATAACTTAATTCAATTATATATTCATAATTTCAACAATAAATTGGTTGCAATTAATATTATAGTAATTTAAATGTACAGGGAAAATATATTAGAATTTTAGTAATAAAATTAAATCCATCATAAGTAGGTCACCAATATTTAATGTGTAAATATTTGAATATGAACAAATAACATATGCCATATGAATCATGAATGCGATAGTGTTAGGTTCATTCCCAGTTCCTATCACTAAGTATAATATGTAATTAAATATAAATAATATCTTTCTATGTAAAATATCTACAATATTTTGTTTTGCTGTAAAACAACCACCTCCTTCTTACTCCTTAAGTTCTTAGGACGGTTATTATTACTCAATCTATAGAAGTTTTGCGTCCCAAAGACTGAAATTTGCCATTTTCTAGTGTGCGGAAATTGTCCTAATATATGACGATCTTGGATAGACAAAACTTGTACAAATTGATTATTATTAATAACGGGAGTTAACACGTTACCGAAAAATATTGAATACCGTATCAAAATAATAAATGTAATCTTATCTAAGAGATGTGACGCATAATATACATAATATGATCATGTTTGCATTGAATAAAAAAGCCAACCTCTGAACAGCCTCCAAGGTATTATCCGTCATAAGTAGGTACTGCCATGACTTTACTTCATCCAATAAACTCGAAAGGAATTTAAAAAATGGAAGTCTCGTGATGATCGACATACTCGATACTCGATTTATTAAAATATATACATACTAGTTTTAACCCGCGAGTTCGCTTGCGACTAACAATCAAACCCCTAAAGCGCCCTAAACTTATTTTGGCTGTCCCTCGAAAAAAATACTTTTTTCGGGATGAAATGTATCCTATTATCTTTTCTGGACCCCAAACAACGTGAGTGCAAAATTTCATCATGATCCGTGAGTTAAGACTTGAAAGTGTAAGAAACAAACAAACTCACATTAGCATTTATAGTATTAGTAAGGATAGAAAACGCGTTAATTTATGAATTCTTTACCTCTATAAATATAAACGTTAAATGTTTATGCTTAAGCTTTGTTTAGACGGCGAAATGTTGATTTAGAATTATTTTTAGGTGCAAACGACTTTCAAAATCCTCTTTTTCAAACATCCGCTCTATGACCGGTCATATCTCTCTCGTGCCTTCCATTTCACTGTTTGATTTGATCTTTAGATCAATCGCAATTATCTCTTGTGAATGGATAGTCTCTACAGTCAGTTGGGACTACCTATTGGGAGTCGTCATGATTTTGTCGAATGAGGTCTCTGGTGGATCTTCAAGATTTCAAGCTTTTAAGCTATGACATATGTATACGATTCTCTATTCTTTCTCAGTTCAAAAACATACAATCAAAAAATATGTACGATGCCTGTTTATTCGAATAAAAGTGCCGATCACATGATTTGTGGCAATTTTGGCCAAGTGCCTAATCAGAATATTTTCAGAGGTTGACCTTCAATTATTTTTTAGTAGCGGCCATTCACCATTCTCATTAACAATGCGTGTATGTGATGACGTAGGACCATTCAGTATTGGTGTAATAAATAAAATTTTATTGGAATCAACAACTAAAGTTGGTAACGAAAAAGCAATGAGTCATATTCCAGTGGTTAGTATAACTCGCCTTATATATAACCACCTACTCAGGCGTAGGTAGAACCTCACTCGGAACTGTCATTAGCGTTGTGTTGTCCTCAATCGTAAACTCGTTTAGATAGTCTGGCAATTTCAACTTTACACTGATACGAAAGGAATAATGTACAGAAATACACCACAGTTCAGTTAATGAACACGCTATCTTTTTTCAAACTTTCCTTTTAACTTTATTCTCTTATAATCTTGTTGCTTATCAAACCATTACTGCTGCTCTAGCTACGGGTTTCGTCTCATTAGAATATTACTAGCTAAGCGACCGAGGTTTGCTCGGATGATAATATTTCAAACCTAAGGTCGAACTATAATGCTACCGATATGTAATAATGTAAATTAGCGCCATCTGTTACTCACATTGATTAAATATCAACGCTTTTTACTCAATACTATAGATGGCGTTATATAAAATATAAATGCATTTGTTTATATGAAAATGGATTAATACGGAGATGACACTTATCTAGATTAATTTTAATAGTAAAAGACTATCTAAATACAAAACTTCGGTACAGCCGTTTCGGAGAAATCAATTACATACAAAAAAGTATATATACAAGAATTGCTCGTTTAAAGTTGGAATATTATAGTGAACTTATGCATATAGGTATTTTCGTCGTGATGTTTTCCTTTTTCTGTAACCGAATGATAGTTTCCATTATGCGTAATTATGTTTTTAAAATATCAGAAATCAGATATACGAGAGTTATTTTGCAAATGGGAATTTTCACAGTCACAGAGTTGATTTCCACAGGACAGTCGTTGCGCCTGCGTTAGTTGTTTTTAATGTTGTTGTTGTTTTGTTTTTTAATGTCAACATACATGTATGTTGACATTATTTTTCTTATCTTTGCTGTAATTCTACTTTCACTTTTGTAAGATATGGGCAAGTATTTGCGAAATATGAAAAATATTACAATTGTTTAACGATCCGCGTGACGTATATCGACAGTCCAGGCTACCACATACGTCGGTTATTAATAATCAATCTATCCGATTTTTTCCTGTCAAATGTCGAAATTTCTTATTCTCCATGCTAGATATTGTCAAATTTTGATCTTCCGTAGGCAAAAAATAGGATAGATTGATTATTAATAACCGGCGATAGAGGGATACGGCTTCGATCCGCAATTATATTCTGGGTCTGGGTGTTTGTACATACATATGTGTATGTAGCATAGTTATGTAGCATCAATAACGATTGTATCCATCTATACGAATAAGTATAAAGTTTCTGATGAATAAATCGATGTTACAATACGTTATTTCTTGAGAATGAATTTGTGAGATGTGGTCATAAAAACAATAATAATACAACAATGAAAAATTATATTCCTTAAGTACCGGAACATGATTTATAAAAAAACAGAGCCAAAGTGCTTTTGTAAGCTCTCATGAGGTCATTAGCGTACAAAAAATACGGGACATTAGGTACGAATGCTTAGCAATAAACTAAAAATGCCTGATAAAATTAAATTCTTAAGTTTTCACGTCATGAGATAAGGCCTTCGGTCATTATTTTGCTTAAATAATTGTTAGATAACGCAGTGCAAGTATTCGAGACAGGTTTTCGTATACACCTACTGTCTTTTTTTTGAGAATTTTAACTATATATCGATTAGATAGAATCACCCCGTTCTAGGTAGAGAATCACCTCGAACTTCCTTAAACTTTATTCCAAAATTTTAATAATGAGACAATACCTATATACCAGGTTACATTAAAAAAATAGTTTTAAAGAAATTCCCACACGTTCAACAATAACATTACGCAATCGGCCGCGCACGATGCTCGTTTTCTCGAATTTCGATACTGGCATGCGCACACACAATCGTATTTAATAGAAACAGAAACAGAGACAGACAGGGAAAATCGCACGGAGGGTGCGTGTTTCCCTATGTGACGATTTCTTGATTCTACTCCTACGA
>DWNM01000121.1:0-13805 GCA_018250375.1 Narcosius parisi helen
GCATCTGTGGTCGACCTTCGGTATGAGTTATCTTATCCAGGGTCGATTACAGATGTCCATGGGCGGCAGTAGCCATTAACCATCAGGTGGACTGCATGCTCGTTTGTTCCTTCCATGTTAAATAAAAAAAAAAAAAAAAAATATCAAGATATGTACAGTTGTTAAAACTGGTTGTGTAGCCTATTCAAATTGCACACATATTGAGGTGCAAACAGTATATATCGACAGCGGTATGCAATATATAATATTTGTCTGTCTAATAAGCAAACCGGCCGAGGTCATAATGGATAGCTAATATCCTTTCTTTAAGAATTTCATGGCGAACAAGTAGATTAAACTATGCAGTAAGCAACACGTGGATATATTGAATGATTTAATAATTTTACATTCAAAGGAATTTAAGCAAAATAAAGTAACTTAATAAAACTCTTGTATTATAAAATTTACTTCATTAAACAATTATTATTTAGGACGCTACGGTACTTGGACTAGGGACGAATGCAATAATGCATAATAATTTTGACTCGATCAGTATTGTGTTTTTTGTTTGTCTTGGCGAGTCAATTGTTACTTCTGTGTTGCTATATTAAAAAATTGTTGAGTCATTTGTCCATAATAAAATAAAGAATAAATCTTTCATGATCACAGAACATAGTTTGAGTTACGGAAGTATCCTTGCATTTCTATATTTTTGCCGGGTGCTCGCTACAGATCTACTATATCCTTATTTAAATTAAAGAAATATTAGGCAGTAATTAAATTGTCTATGATTTAAGGCCTTATGTCGCTTAGACCGTTTAACCTGAAACTGCAAATTCATTTACAACCATAAAATAATTTTATGCTTATCATCTTAGACAAAAAAAGGAATAATGCCACGCGGAACGGATCATAGAAGCACAGTTGCACTTATGTGAGTGAGTTAACGTCGTGGTGGGTTTCGTAAATGTTATCCCATCAAAAACATGAATGTGAAACACGTTCGAGTCAAGTTCTATATTAAGATGGTTGTCGACTTCGCCGACAAAAGAATTGAGATCTAAATGGGTGCCAAGTCCCGTAGATGATCTTGAAATGTTAGTTACATGAATATTTAACTAACGATATTAATTCAAGCTCAAGATCTGACTCGGGAAGCTTTAATAATCCTAAACTCTAATCCAGTATGAGTAGGGTTGCGTCTGATATCTTATGCATCTGACGTTGTCCTTTCTAAGGCTGATTAATAAATTACTCGATCATATGTAGTTTATTTAGCGCCTTTCATATTTTATATGTACTTACCTTACTTACCAACGTCGTCCGCGTTTGACGTCCCCATCGGCAAATTGCAGTTGTAGTGCACGATGCCAGTGACTGCCATATTGATATGGCAATATATACCTATAGTACTATTTATCAAAGATTCATTTCCTATGTGTGAATCCTGTGAATGTTGATAACAAAATGTACCTGAATCTTTTACAATAATATTCAATTTTTTTTTATATATACGTACTATAAATACTGTTTTCATTATTTAAAATCCAACCACCACTTTTCCGAAATCATACAACAAAATATGCTAGTTAAAAGCAATGCCACAGACTCTGTTGTGAAGGAGCATAGATTTATTAAATTTTGATATTATTTTAAACGAGACAAATATAATTTAAAGACAAATATAATTTAAATTTTGATATTATTTTAAACGAGACAAATATAATTTAAAGTGGGTTTTATTAATAATTAAAGTTTAGTCCCAATCGTGAAGTGCAAATCAGAACGAGTTATTTGTTTTAATTTATAGTAATAGCATTCGAAAGTATCCATTAGCACCTCAGCTTAAGTGAAGATTGCCCTAAGCGAAAAAACATGTCTCAATCGTAATAAGTCGAGGAAAAAAAGTAAGGAGTTGAACTCACTATAGCCGAGGTGCGCGATTGTCCTATGAACACCAAATTACGTGCAGTTTGTTATATACGCAGCTTTAATGCCTAAAAATATAAGAGGATGTCAAATAAAGCAATAACAGTGAACAGAAAAAATTAATTATTATATGAACTATGTTTTAAAGACGTGTAAATATTATTTTTAGAGTTAATAAAATATTATAATAAATGTGCCTCGTTTTCATTTCCTTCTTTCCTACATCTTGAAGTGTAGTCTTAGGACTCTGCTCAATTATTTTCACAGGTAATAAAACATGTATAAATTAATATTTTTATCATTCCTTCAGTTGTCATTCTGCATTTGGCACTTGAGAACCGATTTTCTAGTTTAATTTGCTACATATTATGTGCCTTACGATCAATTAAAATATAGACATACTATTTCAAATATATAATAAAGTTTAGACAAAAATAAGATTTCGAAGGTCCAACTACAGAGTAATTTTATTTCGTTTTAGCATAATTTTAGACATTGATTAGAAGTAAATAATTATATAGATACGTTACATAATACGTAATAATTATTATATTAGTAACCCTTTCCTTCGGCTAGGAAATATGTCGTTCTTTTAAGTATTATTATTTATTTAATTTAGTAAGTTATTTGTGTTAAGGTAATTGATGTTATAAATATCTCTATTGATACCCTTTTTCTTTCTTTGAACAAATGACAGTTAGCAAATTTAGATCTTACTAAAAGTTCAAGGTGGTGTTAAATTACAATTATGGCGGGTTTATTACGATTTTCGAAGGAAAGGGTTAAAAGACCACTATAATAATGTCGGACATAAGAAAAAGGTATAGAACGTTAAATTTAATATGGTAAGACATGATCAATAAGGTACGGGTAACAAGGTAGTGCCAACTATAATTTAGATATATGAATAAATAGATAAAAGCTATAAAATTATCTTATTTGAACAGGATAAATTTAAAAAGTGTGCAAGGAAATAATATCCTCGTGTTTTTAGATATTCAAGTAGGTTGAGCACTTAAATTTACAGAGCTGTTTTCAGCAATTTTGATTCTCAAGTAAGTGATGATTTTTAAAAATTTAAACGTATAAAATTTTAAAAGATTTAATCTTTATCCAATGACATCCTATTGTAGTGCCTCACCTATAAATATAAGATCACGCTAGACCTTTTATTTTTTGGATCCATCTACGTCATAACCAGCCAAATGTTGTAGGTGGTTGCGGTGGTGGTTAGCTTCATATATTTGCCTCTTCTGTCTAGTTATATTACGTCGTTTTCCACCCATTACTGTCCTACTACTGGACACATGTTACGTCTCAGAGTAAGCGAGAGAATAGCCCACCGCGCTGGCCAAGTGCTGATGGGCAGACTTCACTCGTTATTGATATTTTCTTAAAGATCTCAGGCGTGTAGCATTCCTCGCGATGTTTTCCTTCATCGTTATAGCAAGTGACGATCAACTTCTAATAAGGACGTAAGTTTGAAAACCCAGCGGTACCTGGTATTTTAATCTCAGAGCCCCGATTGAGAGGCAGAGCCTCAAAGAGTGGTAGCCGTGACAATAAAATACTGATAATAAATTTAAGGATTCCTGTCTAAATTAGAATAAATTTTATTGGTAGTATCCAAATATTTTCTCTGCATGTATTATTTTTTACATAAACAACTGGACTGACCGTGTTGAAATCGTAAATTAAGTGCTCAACTAATAAACTTGAAACAGACAAATATATATGTAATTCGAATACACTTACATTACAACTACTACGAAGATATAATAATTATGACTAACATTTAATTAAAACATCTATTCTGAAATTAATCGATAACACGAATAATTTAATAGAATTCAAGAATAAATTTTAATTATCATCGACGACACCGGCGTCGTCGTCGACTTCGTCTGCGGCACCGTCGCCTGCGTCTGCGTCGACTGCGCCGTCTTCGTCGTCTACAACACCTCAGTCCCCGAGCTAGGTTCGCCACATAGCGATCTCCTTGCCTACCTAAAAAACCCAGAGCTGCACTACGTCTTAGAATTTCCTCAGTTTTGCTAGTTAGTGCACCAAGTTTCCAGACGTTCCCAAATTTCTTTCGGAGATGTTTCGTGATATCGCCTGCTGATACACCATTGTCGTTAGCTACTTTATAAAAAGTGTTTATTATGAGTTTTGCTGTATTCTGATCTTGTTCCAGGAAGCGAGATTCACTGCAGGACATTGCGACAGTCTATTTGTACCCCTCTCTATCATTTCACCGATATAAAAATTTAATTAAATTCAAACTGTAAAAGCATAGTTAAATTTCGTTTCGTCCAAAGCTATCTGTCATTGTTGACTGTTCTTTTTTTAATACTGTTT
Source organism: Narcosius parisi helen (assembly GCA_018250375.1). NCBI lineage: Eukaryota > Metazoa > Arthropoda > Insecta > Lepidoptera > Hesperiidae > Narcosius > Narcosius parisi. Next base: position 4,270 of record DWNM01000121.1, read on the forward strand.
TTTCTTTCATGGGTTAGTTATAGATGGTAGAGGCATACATAGGCACCATATTATGTGCCTTTTGTATGATTTTTCTATAATAATTGACTACAATAATAATAAAAATTAAAGATCATGAAAAAGTATATAATTCATATTTCAAAGTTGATGTTTAATCATGTCAAAGTTAGGTAAAATTTATTTTTAAAATATTAGACTTGTTTTGCCAAAATTTTAAGAAAATTCAAATTTCGCTGCATTTTAAATTATATTCAAAATGATTACAAGTACGCCAAAATTTCGACCTGCACAAAACCAGCCGGGGCGAATGATTATAAACTTTTTAAAAGAAAACAGAGGTGGTGCGACTGTGATGGAGATATTGAGATATCTGCGCACTACACACGGAAATGAAGACTCTGAGGAACTGAACCGAATGGTGGAGTCATTTCTGGAAAATGCAACGGCACTCGGATTTCTAGAACGTGAGGGATCCCAATATACAAATTGGACAGCACGCGAAATGTGTTGTAGAAGACGTCGTCGCCGGCGTAGTTGCCGACGTCGTCGTCGCAGGAGTTGCAGAAGACGAAGACGCAGACGCCGCCGTTGCTGAAGTCGGCGTAGAAGGCGGCGCCGACGGGAACTACCTGCTTTACCTCAGCCAAAAATATGAGGATGCGAAATTCACTGTGAAATCGCAGTTTAAGATGGCTCGCAGTTTCATCTGGTTGAATAAAATTATTTTTTACTATTTCGACGATGCTTCAACTTACTTTACAATGTATAGTGAAATTTTTATTTCTTTTTTTAAGTAAATGTGCGCAACGTGTTTCGCTTTTCTATTAGGGCCGTAGTTCTGCAGGTAGTCGTTTCGTAATATAAATTCATAAACACCTACGATAATTAGAATAATATTACTTAATAAATAACACGTATACATGAAATTGAAAATATAACGTTATTTAGTACAGACAAGATAAAGTAGGTACCTATATTATTTGAAACACACCAGCTCAATTAGGCCAACCTATTGTTTTTATTCAATTTTGTTTGCGATTCAATTTTAGTAAAATAAAAACTAAAAAATAAATACTTGCAGGACTTAACATATGTTTTTTTTTAATGTTATTTCTTCACAACATTTGTAGTTCTTTAAGGTACTCTTCTACTGAAGTGGGACTGTGAGGAATTCCTAGATGGAATTCCTCACAGTACCTAAACATTTACAATTATAATTCCCACATAAAGTCATGGCGGTTTTTGAATGAATACCCGGTTAATTATAATTTTTAACAGATACTACAATACGTTTCCCTAATTGGTCTTGTGTGTTTAAAAACATCAAGAAACCTAAGATAATTTACACCGAATTGTATAGAATAACATTAAATAGGTAGTACATAAATAGATTACTGCTAACGGTTACAACAACACTTATTACATTCAATTTTTTTTTAAAAGTAGATATAAGTAGTCATAAAATGAAGAAAAAGGTAGTAAAAGTTGTAAATAAAAGAAGTTCAGAAGCAAGTTTAGGTAAGTAAACAATGCAATATTTAGACAATCGGCGAATGGGAGCGAATAAGAGTATGTAAATTACTTACGGGGATATATTCGTTACTCGCCACGAATACTGGTCGGTATTCGGCGCAGTATGGGTTTTAACGCGAATCAAAGGATTATGCGTCTGTAATCGAGTGCGGCGTTTGCATACTCGTCATTGTTCAGCAAGATGTTCAGCGAATTGTTCGCGGCTATCTAAATATTGCATTAGAATTTAATAATCCAGTATAATAACATGACTGTATTACATTTTTTTCCTCTCGGTAATTAGGGTTGCCACCGTATTCTGTAGAAATATATTTTTTTAAAAAAATTCCAAATAGGTGTGAAATGTAGACATTACTGGGTACCTACTTTTAGGAAATCCAGGAAAAAATGGTAGGTACACATTTTTTTTTCTAGGTTTATGAAGGATTTTCATGAAGGTTCTATATTTTTTTAATAATTATATGAATCTACGTAATGTAGATCCATATTTAAACAAATTTATCCCATAAATTAGCGAGATAATTGAGTTGAAGTTGATATGTATGTTCCATTTCTAGTTAGACTATATAGTACGATAGTAAAATTATTATAACGCGTGGCAACCCTATCGGGTGGTATTTAAAATAATTATTAATCAACCTAAGCAATTAAGAAAGTACAATATCATAAATTATTGAGATTTTTAAAGATTAATTAATAATTAATTCGCCAGAGAAGATATTACACGTCTACGGATAGTGTAAATAATGAGTTTGATACACAAAATATCTTTTAGGTTTTATAAGTAAAATTGTGTAAGAATAATATTTATTTTAGGTACATGCTCCAAAGGTAAAATAGTAAAATATATGGATAGAAAAAGTATTAATCGGGATAGTTATGATTACAATTCTAATTGTAATCGTATTTAAGTGAAATGCCTCAGTGATATATTATTTGGACGTAACCAAGATGTTAATTAGAGGCAAAAGGGATTGACTGCAAGGGGAGTTGGATATAGACCCCATCATATTTATTTGAACCCCACTTTCATAATAAACCTGAATATCTAGTACCCATTCTTTACGTTTACAGCATTTAATGTTGTTTATGTATAACAATAGTTTTTTTTTTATAATAATGTCCTTCTGGCCGTGATTCCCCCGTTGGCTACGTCCATTTAGGCTAGCGAATGCTATAACCTGTCTACATTCAAACGTTCTCTTATTAAAAAAACGAAATTATGATTTCAAATTATATAAAAAGCAAAAATGCCTTTTAAAGGCTTGTTTTAATAGCGTTTCATGCGTTTTTACAAGATTCGATATATCTTACGTTGATATGTTTAAAGTATGAATGCATTTTTAATACAATCAAATTAAAATTAACATAACTTGCTTTTAGCAACTCAAAATAATCGTATCCTTTCGTACGATCTATGTTCTTAGCGTCGATAATTACCGTCAGTATTTTTAATGAGAATTGTTCAGAAATCTCGTAAGTCATCGTTAGGTTGGATCGCTTGTATTACGTACTTTAAGAATTTGTGTTAACACTAGGTAACGTAGGTCTCTTAAATTACATCTTGTAGATATAGTCTTAATTTGACAGGCTGATCGACTGCCTTGGATCTGTTTTTGTATGAAATTGTTTAATGCCCCATGGCTAATTGTGTAAAAACTACTACTAAAAGCCAGGCTTCATCTACAACAATGGAAATCGTTGCCCTTTTATAACCATCCTGTGGCTCATTGTCGGTAGATACTAGAATATCATTCAAGTGAAATGTCGGTTTTTAAATAGTCGGTATTAAATATTTAGTGTGAACATTTCTTAGGATAGATTTGTTTCTCTTGTCTTGTTAAGCTTCGTATTTCATTCATCAGTAGGATCTGATGTCCTGTTATGTCATTATCGTACGATCTTAGCATGTCATTCAAGTGAAACGTGAGTTTTTTGTGTGACAATTACACAATTAAATTGTTACCTCGTTGTTGTGCTTTGTCCCACAAGCACTGTACGTTAACAACTAGACATACATGAATGAGGACCAAATGAATGTTGTGTTATGTGCAGAAAGAACATGATGAACATGATGGTATAATTCGGATGTAGGCGACCCGGCCGACGACCGCCACAAACAAAAGCTACAGGGTCGCGCGACGCGTTGCTTCCTATGAATTTATATGGAGCACTAAAGAAAACATGCGACAGTGTCGCTTGCAGGCCACGCCCACTTGTCGCGCCGCACTGGCGCGTTTCATCTAGTGGTCCACACAAGTTCATATTACGCAGTGTGTCGCGCGCCCCGCTAGCTTTTGTTTGTCGCGGTCGTTGGCCGCGGTCGCCTACATCCGAATTATAACTTTACCCAATGTGTGTTTAATGGCTTGATTTTTAATTGGTGCATTTTAATGTGTATGTGTGCGAGAAAAAAAGCGATGACGAATTTGAGTGTGTAATTTTGAGATTGTACTTTTTGGATTATTGGTACAATTTTTATATCAAATTTATAAGGTAATATTCTGCTGATGTTGGAAAATTTTGTGTATCTGCCTATCTACTTCCTCGATCTATTATTAACTACACTAATTTATTACATTGGTAGAATGATTTATACATTAGAGGCGTAAATGAGGTTTTCATATTATTTAGGAATGATGACGTAGTGTTGTGATCGTCTTTTGGAAAATTGTAGAAGACATGATGTATCTAACGTGAACACGAAAAATAAGATGATATTGATGTGCATCAAATTAAACGTTTAGGCTCCCAGCATCCTCTTAACCACGTATCCAGGTACAGCGTACACTAGAAGTAGAATCATGAGGGCAACCATGATGATCACGGTCGCTTTTATGATGGTCCATTTGTAGTTATGCCATAAGATGTAGCGCAGCGACTTGAGCGGGTTTAAGAACCACATGAATGATGCGTCCGGACGCCTGTGGACAAACATAATTTATTAGAGCTTTGTTCCTATCATACAGGTTTACACAATCACGTGTGTCCTTTTCACAAACTCTTCCCGACCCGCGTGCGTGTGGCACGCATGGCAGGAAAAGTAACTTTGAAATGATACTTTTCGTGTCATGCGAGTTGAACTTGTTTATTAACAAATAGGTATATATCCGTCCATCTCTTTGTATCTTCTGTATAATCTTATAGGCTACTGAGCTTACTTAAATAGGACTTTTAACTGAAAACAGGAAAACTTTATAGAGCACTATATCCCATTTTCATTACATCAAATGCAATAAGTATACAAACTTTATTACTTTTCGAGAGCACGCTTTATTTAGACAATGTTCATCAGCTACTTGATAAAACTACGGATTAAATTTAATTGTGAAACAATATTGGACTGCGTTTATTGTGTCATTTTTACATAAGTACAATGAAAGTGATAATTTTAAAATGACTTACGTCGGCTTATCCAAAGGATCCGGTTCGCTTCGCCCTAGGCCAGCGGGTACTTTATCGGCCTCTTCACGGGTCAGGAGATGTATTTCCGCCTCAACTTTACCCGTAAGTTCCATCTCGTCGGTGTCACGCTTTATGTAGAACGGCCACCAGCCTTTAATGCGCTTCTGTTTGAATAAATTAACCATTGGCACCGTGCCGTCGTTACGGAGCATCTCTAACGTGCACAACTTGGACGTTTTTGCTCCACGGGGGAATCGATTTAGGTCCAACGTGACAGCTCCTATAAAGAAAATCATTAATGTAAAGAGTATCTGTGACGAGTACGTGTTTAGATCGAAGTTTACATACGCAGCCAAACTAATATTTCCTGTTCAGATGTCTACTATTCGTATGGGCGTATGGGTTTGTCTTGTCTTAAATAGCACACAAAACACTGGTCTTTTAGTGTGGGAATACGAGTAGGAAGCTTTTAGGATTCGTATCAATTAATTCTATTGTAAATATTAATTTAGAGTAAGTAATTCGTCCCATTTTCAAGCAAAGGCGGCGTAGAGCGTAGGCGACGTGGGCCAATACTTCCGGCCTCGCGGTCCGAGAGGCCTCTCGTCCCGGAGCATAAGGCATCATTTAAAAACCGTGAATGCGCCAAAAAATTCAAATATTAGCTTGCGTTGCTATCGTGGGGCATCAGGTGACAGTGAAAGAAAATATTCTTCATATTTTCGATTTTAGGTGTAATTATAATACATAAAATGAAAATTATTTTTTTCATTTTATATAATCCATCTTCTTGCGTGGGCGGAAAGCCTCGCAAAATGTATCTTACACACATAAAATTTCGGGCTTGCCCCGCCACTGTTTTCAAGTAACATAATATGCTTACCAAGGAAATCGTCAGCGGAGAAATGGTCAGCATCCCACACTTGCAATTCCAGACGCGCTGGTATTTTGGACTCGCTCTCGTCCCAGGAGAACATGGACTCTTTTCGAGTGATTACTATACGTTCTTCGGCTTCTAAGTAATCGAATGGGAACACGAAACGCCAGTTGAAATTGCCTTCGCCGGTCAACGAGCGGTAATGTATGTCAGTGGATTGACAATCCTCAGGGCCTTTCAGCCATCTAAAAATAAGATAAGGTTTAGATACTCAAAACAACAACAACAAAGTGCAACGTTAGTCGTCCCTACGTGTGAATATCCCCACCCACTAAACAGTGGAGCTGCTATTATGCTTTATGTTTTCTCATTATAATGTTTTATATAACATTATATTATTATGAAAGAAATTTTAACGATACCAGGGGGTACTCGACCACCTGAGAATATGCCCGGGCAAAGACGGTTTCCTCGAGGCCCGAAATTCCCTGCCCACCGCCCTTATAGTTGACATTGCTTCAGCGTGTGAGAGAGACGGAGGGTAAAACGTCCCATGATACATGTGAATGAACGGGCTTATCTTGGAAAATATTAAACCAATTTGGAGACGACATTATATATAAAAATATTTTAGAGGCTTATGTCACCAATAAACTGTGCTTTATTTCAAAAATCTCCGGCATTTTTGCAAAAAAGTCGAAAACCGTTTATTAGGCGTAGGTAGTCTTTAAAACCAATTTTATGAACAATTTATATATTAAAATTAATTGATGGTAGATTTATGTTACAAAATTGAAGTTAATTACTTACCCTTTTACATAGATGTCGGACATTTTCTCTCCGGTGAAGAAAGCATCGTCTTCCAGTACAACATCATCAGTGTTCCAGATTATCACTCTCATTTCATAAGACTTGGGCTTCCTAGGGGATATATCGAGAGGGGGCCCTGGCAAAGGCATGTCCATCGGGAACATATCCACCCACATTTCCAGGCGTCCTTGTTCAATGCCTATATAAATGGGGATTTAAATATCATACATTTATTCATATTACAAATTAAGAGAGTCTTGTATGTATGTATGATAGATCAGAAGGATGATAAGATGATCTCTGTGATAGCCTTAGGTACTTAATTTTGTGAAAAAGTGGCGACACCATAGACATAGAATTTTTTTGCTACGCTGAAGACCTCCAAAGGGCAGGAAAGTGATATCTGAACCATATGAACTCTCCACTAGAGAGAAAGAGATGCATATAAACCTTTATAAACCTGCGGGTTCATGGCGGTTCTGTGTTTTGGAAAAAATACAAAGCATATTCGACTTCTTTTCATAATGGTGCCGTGTGCAGTAACAAGCACTAATAATCCACAGAAGCATAAATTTCAAAAAATTACGTTAATCGGCTCCTTAAACAGTTTTTACAATTGAATATTCATCATTTTTGCTATAAATACTTAGATTTCATAGCTAGATGCAGAATGGCAAATTATAAGAAATAGCCATATAGTTACCATGGACATACGCATAGCCATTTTGAGAATGCTTTCAATCGACATTGTGTATCTTTGATATCCTATATCTATGGTCTACACGTGTGAACTGGGACAAGTCTGGGTTTTATAATAAATGTCTACATATTATACCTGGTTTGTTTGGGTTGAATAGTGGTCGCGTCTCTACGTGCTCAGTAACGAGTCGAGTGCCGATACGCGGCACCTCTTGCCAGCGGTGCAACACGTGGAGTGCCATTTGTTCCTCAATAGTGTCGGGATCACAGAACAGTTCCGTATCGTCAATAGGAATGTTGAAAATAGTGCGCCCGACTTTAACACGACTATGTTCGTATATTGGGGGATCCAGCCGGCCCTCCTTGCAAAGTTTTGCCAGTATCTGAGTTGGTTTCATTGAATCACGCCAGCGATTATATCCTTGTCTGCAGGATTAGTAAGATAGTATGTTAGTAGAAGAGCTAGAACATAAGATAGGACATAGTTTGATATACTTACTCTTCATAGCGTAGAGGCAAGCCACATGTGGCCCTGTGGCGACTGTAAAAGCGATTTTCCAGATCAATCTTCGTTTCTCCGACCAAGTCGTCGGTGCCTACTAAGTCCCAGTCTACGACTTGAATTGTGAGCATGGAGTCTTGGGGAAAGGTGGCTTCTATTTCAAAGCATTTTCCAAACACAGGGTTCAACTGTTTTGATACATAATTATCCTTGTCGCAAATTCTCTTCGATCCCAATTGTAGTACCAGATAGGGATCAGCTTTGCCGTTCAAGTCCATAGGATGCAGATCAGTAGCTTTTACTATGTACACTCTGACCAAGACATGGATTGGTTCGTTATTGGGTACCCCTTGGAAAAACCCATAACTCGGGTCGAAGCCCATAATGGTATAATCATCGATGTCCTTAGATAAAGGCCACTTATAAACTTTTATTGCGCCCTAAAATAAGAAAGACAAAGAATTATCACATGAACGAATAATTATTATAAACTTTAAAGCACTTAACATTATTGGATAAAAGATTTGTAAAAATAAATTATGTAATTATATCGTTATAAATTATATAGTATATACCTTAAATACACCAACGATCCTATTTTCGTCGTCAGCCTCATCGCCGGTTTTCTTTCCTCGGTAAAGCGGGAATGGATGTAACCATTCCTTGAACTCGTCGTATTCTGGCGCCGCTTCTAGCTCATGAGGATAAATCTGGAATAATAAATAATCTTGTTTCTTCCTATTTGTAACATTTAAGAAAAATAACAAAATGATTAAGTGCGATATTTACTTTAGCTTGAGCTGATAAGGGAATTGGATGTTTTTTTGGTATAGTAGGACTTATCTTCATCCTTGCAGAGGAAGCTGCAGCCCGCCTACGTCTGATACGCTCAGGACGAGGTGATTCAGGACCTGGTGAACGAGGCTCTTCTATATTCACTTGGCTTGTTTGGATGCCCTGTCGTTCTTTTTCTTTATCAATCATTGATTCTACTGATGCAAAATACTTCGTCCACCAGTCCTTGCTGCCGTCATCTTCATCTCTTGACGAATCGGTACTGATTCTTCTCCTCCTTGACATCTCACGTCGAATCGATCTGTTACGCACAGAGTTTCTAGAATCTGCCCGTGTGGGCTGTTTCCTTATAGCGCCCCTCCCGCATGGAGTATTGGGTCGAATATCGCGTGGTAGTAAGGGAAAATTTTCCCTTTCATTTTCAATCGTGTAAACATCGTCTTGGAACACACAATTATTCCGTAAGTCCACGTTTTGTAATTGAATCATAGATTTTTTTCGATCCTCAATTTCACGCTCCTTCTTGGTCATAGGCGTAAAAAGATATTTATGTATGGAATTGATAGTATGAGTCCCTACGAGTGTGATTCTACCGAAACTGCGGCAGTCTACCACGCGGATTGTTAATGGGGGTCTATAGAGATCTTGATCCGGGAGTTCAACGTCCACGAACTTAACGGGACTTAAGAAATTTGGACTTCGCTTAGCATTCTGGATGACGGTCGAGTGAATAATATTGCCGGCGCATTCGATATCTACTCGGGGTCTATCTACCGATAGTAGATGTACGCGTTTCAGATCACGTAGACCCCAGAATAACACTTCAATACGATATTTAGAGAGAGTAGGACGAATGCCTACGGGCACAGGCAGAATAGGTCCTCTATTTAGATCTGCGGGTGTTCTTGGAACGAT
>DWNM01000122.1:0-13798 GCA_018250375.1 Narcosius parisi helen
GCTTAACACTGCTATCATAAGGAAGAAATAGGTGTGGCGGTGGTGCCTCCGGAGTCGAACCACAGAGGGCTCTACCATCTTTAAAAATAGATAATTGGCACTTTAATGATGAGTTCTTGATCAGCCTTCAAGAGTAATAATGCGTGAAACATAATATTTGAAATTCATTTTATTTCGAGTGTGGACACCTACTGTCAATGTAAGTTGACTTGTATGTAATTGTCATTATTTATCATGTACCTACTACAAATGTGTAGTATCAATTATGTACAATTCAAATGACTGCAATTTATAGGAAATAGTTATTAATACAATTATATATCAATGTTTATTACAAACTACCTATGATAGGATTATAGTTAATTAAAATTATCCTTTAGGTTATTTCTCATATAGAATCAATAACATTACGTAATAGAGAATAGTATACAGAATGCAACTTTACAAATCAAATATTCTTATATATATATATATATATATATATATATATATATATTTTGGTACCAACGCTTAGTTACTCTAAAAATTGCATGGCACTTGCATGGCAAAAGAGAAATAATGATAGTCGAAACAAATTCTTTCAATTATTCTTTATAGCGTTCATATATCCTATATAGTATTTCATTACAAAATATATAATTGTGTGTTACAATATAACAACTTATAAAAACTTACCGGCTGTGTTTCCTGGACTAATTTCTCTAATAATAAATGATACTTGAGTATTCTTTGCATCGGGACCGACAATATGTCCCGCAACTGTATACGACCGTCGCTGTGTTCCTTCTGACATTTCTGGGGATGAAACAAAATTAAAGTTGGAATCTTAATATTTATATTATTTGCCTATACCTTCACCCCACCTTCCACTTTACGAATATGAGTCTATGGTTAACTTTTACTTTTGTGTAATGAGACAATGTAATGCAATGAGCATTTCTAATGTGAAACCCCTATCACTGTAAAGAATAACTTTTTGGGAGCATTATTTACCTGTAGTTGTTTATTAAACGTGTTATCTCTAGCATCTAGCGCTTTAAGCGTGTCTTGGGCTTGTGTAAGATTGGAACAGTAATCTCCGTACAAGAGTAACCGTTCCCGCCACGCGAGGAACACGTCGGCCAGGCGCGGGGCTCCATTCCCCGGAATACACCCCTCCGTCGCCGCCCGAAGCTGACGCAGCAGGCCCGTGTGAATGTCGTGCAACTCCTTCAACAGAAACGATTTATTAGAATGTCGCAAACGAGCTTTGTAAATTCCGACGAATTATATTCAACCTCACCTTGACTCCGAAGAACACGATTTGCATGTCTTGAGGTTTCAGATACGGCGTTAGCGGCCTCAAAAAATATTTAATTATTTTGCTCAAAACATCTACGTAGTTACATTCTGTGTCCACGAGCTCTCTTATAACGTAATCACGCTTCTCGAAGCTGGCCGTCGACGTCGCCAGCTGGAAAATGAATCAGTTATAAACGGTTTGTTTTCTACAAAATAATTAAAAAAATAACAGTCCATGCAAGCATTAACGAGCTCGATATATATAAATGCATTAACCATTCTGAAGCGATACTATAATCGACATTGTAGACGGACTAGCTCTAACTACATGGCGGAAATTATAATATGGTACCAGAAATAATGAGTGTATGAATAATTCAGACGATGCGCGGAACGCTTTGCTAGACTTTTACTTACGAGTCTCGATTCCTAAGTGAGGCATGAAATTAATCCCGTCAGTGAGAGCTACGAAATTGAATCAGGTGATTGACGTGAGTCAAATTGCGAACACAACTTATTCCGTGGGACAACAAAGCTTAATTTTGAACGTTGTTTTTTGTAATTTACACAACATAAAACTCGGTCACGCGTCGACAATTTCGACAACAATGTGATATTTTGAATTTCGAAGTAAAATTATTATTTTAGTTCGCAAACAGGTGAGCATTCGACGTCATTATTCATGCACTTGTATTCTGGGTTAATAAAAAAAGAGAAATAAAAAAAAACAAAAACATCGCGTACTGCGTTGAAAGCGATCGGCTGGTGCGGGGCGGCGGGCGGGTCGCGTAGTTCCCGGGTCCCCTTGACGGCGCACAGGTCGTGGTAGATCTCCTCGTCGTGGATGCGCGCGCAGTAGCTCGAGTACTCAGTGTCGACGCTCGGCGCGCACGCACCGCCGCTGCGCACGCGCCCCACACACACATTGTTACGTGCGAACCGAACTCTGTTTTCACTCCACGCCTACTTCGGCATCATTTACGCGAGCTTTATCTATTTGTTTCTACTATATTGTTGGATAACAAATCTAGTTTTTTTTTATGACCATTATGATTAAATTACAAATAGAAATTAATCGTTATTATAAATAATGTCAGAAAGAAAAACTGAAAATTGAATCTCGTTAAGTAATCAATATTCAGGGTACGGTTGATAGAGCGAAAACGGAGTTTTTTACAGCAGTGTCGCACACGCATGCAGCATACGTGAGTACGGGCTCACTACGCTACGCAACGAAAAACAAAAAACCGAACAGATATGCCGTGTGCTTTCTCGGAAGGGAATTCAATATATTGCTAAAACGGGCCGATAATGCGTTTCGTAGTATCGTCGCGGCCTCGCTACACATGTCCTCGGACAGCCTCGGACAATCAATAGCCATACGTGACTAATCTATGTTATGTTCAAATTACTGCTACTGTTAAAAGTCGGCAACGTTTGTGTTGCGATGGCTTTTAAGAAAAATAAGACTTGAACAATTTTTACTCAACTACAGAATATTGAAAGGTGAAATAAGTTCAAATGGGACTTTAAAATAAAATCAAATAAAATGTTTACTAAATAAAACAGATTATTAGTTATTCCAAATGAGGTGCAAAATTGGTACGTGTTGATGCTGATAACAGGTTTATGTTTGGTATCAATTTGACAAAGGCGATACTTGAGAAAATATGCCAATCAGCTAGCCGCTAGCAGTTTCTACATTATTTGTTTCGACCTATATGTTCTTCCTATTTTTTTTACAAAAACATCAACGTAGAAGCGTCTGATCGTCGTAACCATGCCTGTAATACACGAGAAAGCGAGTCTGCGTTTGTGTACATAATATTTAATACGTCAAACTATTTTCTTATTAGCCATATCTCTAACTAATCGATTCGCTGGGCGCAGTCAGTCATCTTTCAAAACCGTACACAATATTGCAACATATCGCCTGTGCATAAAACTGAATATCAAACGTATTCTTAAAGATAACGCCAACAAGTGAAAGATAGACGTTCTGGGAAGTGGTAGATACTTTATCTAATCCTTCGCTTGTAGGTCATTTCTAGGATTCCCAGGGTGTAAGTACTGCTGAAATACCAAGAATTGATTTTCGCGTAGGTAGGACGATTAAGTAGCTGTTGTGCAAATGTGAAATTAAGGCCACTTCCTTATTGGTGACACGCTCTGAAGATGTTTATTAGCGTCAAACAATTTTGATAGACAGCTAGACTGCTCCGAGTACTTCCATTTAGTTTTGAGCCGCCCACTCACTAGAGATACTCGCGCTAAAGATACGAGACAACTGCATTGTGCAATCAAAAGTTAAACGTATTCATAGCGACATAGCTTCAAGCGGAGGATGTAGCTTTTAAACTCATATTATCAATTAAGCCTCCGACGATGACATTTTCAGTACGAATAAAAATGAAGCCGTGTTTACAAAAACTGTGAAAATATGCCTAACATTTCTCTTACGTGTATGATGAATGACGCGCGTTTAACAGAATTACTAGTAACGAACGTAGCTCGTACACAGCGGTGAAAATATCTCGATCCTAATATCACAATATAATAGATCCTATAAATACGCGTGTATGTACAAAAGCTTGATTACATAACGATCAACAAAAATAATATTATTTTTCTAAAATCAAAATAAGAGCTAATGAATAAGCGGCTAGTGACAAGCAAATCGCCACCTCTGGCATGGCCGAAGTGAACTTGACATAGCAGAGGTCCTCGTATATCTCCTCGACGCGGTCCTCGCAGGCGACGCTGGGGATAGTGAACTGCACCCAGGGCGCCTCCGCCGCCACCGGGTGCACGTCGCACTCGATCGCGTCGTACGGCGGCGGCGCCAGCGTCACGCTCGCGCTACTACAAGTCGATTGTTGTTGTACTATTTGATGCCTTGACCTCTATCATGTATCAAACCAACTGTTGTAGAGACTTATTAAGAGGTACACGCTACTTGTTATGTAATTTTTTATTCGTTATTCGTCCTACATACAGCAACAGCTACTCTAATATATATCAGAATAAATATACTACAAGATGAAGAAATGATGTATCCATTATTTGTATCGACACATACGATAATAATTATGTAATATATATAGACATATACTTGTTAGACAAAAATAAACTTCATTCTATTGGTACTTAATGTTAAGTCAATACTTACACAGATTGCAAATCTTTATAGATATCCTCTTCTGATTGACTTCTGTGAGCTGAAAATGGTCTGAAAAAATATACAACATTTGTAGTAAAAGCAAACAATATGACATTGAAATATAATATGTTGTTGTTTTGCGTCATGAGCCTGAGACCTGTTAATTAAAGCTTAATTGCCACACGTTATGATACTAAAGGTCACATTTCATAATAGCTTGTGTATAAAGAATTTTGCAATATTATTCTAACTGCTCAGCTATAAGAAAAAAATATAGTTGCAATATAATTGAAATAAATACCAACTGTTAAGTGATCACAACAGCCCATTGACATCTACAATTAACATTGGTCTTATTTGGTATATGTTATTGGAATATGTTGGTCATAGATGTGACTGTGTGTACTTATAAGTATGTTCACCCTGTAAAAATTACCACCCATGAAATAGAGAGATGAAAGCGATATTGCCATATTGCACCAATAGGTACGATAGGAGGTCTTAGTCTCAACATCTAAGCCTTCTCTAGAGGTTTATACAACCTATGATGTTGTCAAATTTTTACTGGAGATTACTATCTGTTGCTATAAATTTAACTTATGTATAATAATTATGTTGCTTTAAAAATTACTTACTTGACATTTCTATCTAAAGCTTTAGGGCACTGGCTGAGTTTGGCCAGCGTGCACAGCACTCGGTGGAAGTTGGATAGATCAAACAGCATAGAGGGGTCAAACAGGTCTATCTCCCGCAATTCAAAAACCTCATGACATGTTCGAAGGAACACTTTGATATTCCTCAAGCATAAGAACTGGTGAGAGGACAAAATTTTAATATTAGGTAAATTAATGTCTAATCTTAAACTAATTTATTCAATGAACTGAATTGCATATACACGGTGATTATACATAAAATGCAAATCCAACTTTTGAACATCAAAACACATTCAGGGTCAACCACCTATTTATATTATAATATTGTTTTTATATTGACTTGTTGAATGTCTGCCTTGTGAATGCAAGCTGTCTGCCTGATAATTATCAGGTGGAAGTTGTGGATGAGTTTAACATGAGATGAGTGGGTATAAAATTATATCAGTTACCATATTAATAAAGTTTTTAAACTGCCTTGAATACTTCCAATAAGGCTTCCACAATCAGACCAAGCTAAGTAACAGTTCATAGCCTATTAAAGATCTTAGTTTGACAAAAAGTTGGAAGAGTATGTAACATGCACACGAGGCAGGTAAATGAAGGGGATGGTCACATAAACCCAGCCAGAACATGTATACGTTCTACCACCTAGTAAACCTTTACCTCCTCTTGTAATAAAAGTTTCAAAGTATTAAAAAAGTACAGTATAAAAAACTAAAATATTCCATATCTATAAAAACACATAGTATAGAATACACTATACTAAATCTATTCATACACACTTCATTCATAATTCCCCATGCAGATACACCGGAACACATTCAATAACTATTGGACATTCAACACAAACATCAATGGCCATATAATTCCATTCATCAATGCATGCATAATTAATGCCACATTGACATAAATAGCCCCAGTAACTGTACTTTATATAAAAATGGTATGAAATGTACACAAAACTGTTAGCTGCCCGGTGTTTAAAAGTTTGGATGTGAAACATTTATACGATACCGTACTCGGCGAATAAAAACATGAGTGCTATTCCAAAAATATTTCGGGTTTACTTTACAAATTTAGAATCGAATGTTGGAAGAGCTACATCCGCGACGCGCATATGTTTAGTAGACGATTATATTGGCGGCGTCGTGGTAATTAGGGCGAAGGTCGCACGGCGGCTCCGCACGTACCTGTGCCATCTGCGGCCTCTGGTTCACGTCCTTCATGTCGATGCACCCAGGGTGGAGGGTGTTCAGTAGATTGCACAGCAGCACGCCGTCCCGCAGCGTGTACGCCAGGTCGTGGATCGTGCTCGTCTCCCAGTTCGCCTTATGATCATGCCGGAGCAAGCCACATCTCGTCAGCCAGGACGCGCACTCACGCCACAGCTCCTCACCACCGGCCGCCATGATTCAAATACACATTACACTGCACCACAATATTATCTGCACCAACCACAGCTTTTTAATAATCAACAGGCCATTATTAACAAGGGTTAATTGATAATTGACACACAAATTGATACAACAAACATAAGACGACAACCATAGCAGAATACTGCTTTTGACAACTAAGTTCCGGTGTAGCATAATAAAAAAAATACTATGTTGAAGTGTGATGAAAGGTGTGAAAATAGATAACCAATATATGGAGTAATGAAAATGTTAAGGATTATAAAAATATAACATAGCAATTTGTATCCTTCAAGATTTTAATTTTGAAGTAAAAAGAATTTTAAATTAAATAACAAAATTTTACAATATTATATTTGACGTTCAGCTGTATGGTGTCATTATTTCTAAAAATGGCAACATTATTATAGGCGGAGTGACGCGATCGTCACGTCGAACGAACGAATTTTCATAAAAATTTAACTAAAGTGATAAAAAGAAGTCGTTTTCGTCACTGCTAGGTTTGAGACAGACAAGTAAGTTCTTAATCTGCTTTTCTAAATCATATTTTGCTAAAGTTCTCGTCAGTTACGAGAGATTAACAAGCTTATCTGTGACACACCCATATATCTGTAAAATCCATATTTCGTCCATTTATAATGAATGCCAATGAAATTTTAAGTTTTCTGATTCATCTAAGTCGAAGGTTACATATAAAAGAACATAAATTATCGTAAATCAACATAGTTCCCGGCGGAAGTCTAAATCTGTCTTGTCCCGTTATCCTTATTAGGTTTATTTTGGAGCATTACGTCATTGTGTACGGGGGGAAGTGTATAGGTCGATATAGGTATAGGTAGGCCGAGTAAACGTCGGCGGGGCCGTCGATGCGTGCCGGCCGTGGAATCTGGAGCGCCGCCGCAGTGCACCGCTAGTCGCCGTCGGTACTTTCACAGTAATTGATAATTCTTGAGTGTCTTACCATAGAACGATAGTGCAGTATACAGTGCTGACAAGATAGTATTGATTAGGTACTGTGTAACCTAGATAAAAGTGGTCTTCAAGTTGTAAGTTTACGTTGTTATAATTTTAATACCTATACATTTTTATTTTATACTGCTACTTTTTCATGTTTCTGTAATTTAAATACCAAACTCGCATACATCTGATAATAATCTGTAATTAAAATGTAGTTTGTAAGTACCTATTGTTCACCAAATTCACTACATTATTCATGAATATATAATTAGTTTTATGACAAATATTAATACATAATTGGCTTTATGAAAATGTTAGTAATGTTCTAAAACAGCAGTATGTATAACTGAGTACAGTTCTAGAAAAGTTGCTTCAATCAGCTGATCTATAGCCCCACCCAACTGGGGTGGCATAAACTATTGTGGATTGTATCCAATATAATACAGCTGGCAACAAAATGAACCTTATTGTCATATGCAAAAGGTTAGGTATTGAGTTGTTGTGGGCTCCATGCCCTGTGGAGCAGAACCGTCTGGCCTGTATCATGTTACTTTAGGTATCAAGTTATTGATTAGTAACTTGGGAACAGAGAATGTAACCTGAACTGTGTGTTTAGCTTCTCATTACCATGTTTCAAGTGAACTGAATTATTATCTAGCAATAGCTAGTGTAATCAGGATCTTAGAAAGGTGATACTGTGTGTGATTTTATCTTTTTGGTATTAATGTTAAGTGTTAGTGTTCGGTGAATTATTTAACTTTTTTTGTTGGACAGTTTTATTTGTACAAGTCTCAGTTACATAAAGTCGATTAGATAATAATAATAATTATGTATTTTGGAATTTCTTATTGAAATAAAAATAATTTAATAAGAATCACTAACCCATACTCAATTAATTATTAGTTAATTATAAGCACTAATTACTTTATTGGGTATTAAAATTAAGTTAGTTGCATTTTTTTACTATAATGAATGTGGAATAAACCAATTTTCAATATATTTATTTTTATTTGCATGGCTCGATTAAGTCACAATTCAGAAATTATTGTATGTTTGTACAATAGTATGATATGATGTGTACCATATGGCATTGAAAAGAAGTTAAAATAATTAAAACCTTATCATAAATAACCCTAGAATTACTTTTAAAATTAGTGAAAAGATTGTATTAAATGTTGTTTCTTAATACATTACAACACATTCAAAAGAATAGAAGATAACAGTTTAAAAATGCATGGTATGTGGGATTTAGTTGCTCACACAGCCATTATCAGTTGGTAACAAGCTACATTGTGAAGAGTGGTGAGTCACGAGGTTGTGTGATGTAATATCCCCAACCTGACTGCGATGTCAAGTAGTGACCTTAGCTCTTAATGGATAATTAGATGGACTGGATTGTACATTTTTCTATTTTGTATGAATGTAAGTTGTCTGAATAACCTTAATAAAAGTATATTAATATTAATTCAATTTCATGTAAGAAAATAATAAGTATTACTAATAATTGCTTAAATATATTATTACTTGAAGATTAATTATTGTCAAATCTTAGTAATGTCATAATAGAAATTTAAAAAATATCACAATAATAATAATTGATAATATCTCTGAAGAGTCACACCCAACATCATACTAATATATTTAGGTCATACCATGTCCCTGCTCTCGTATTAGACAATCACTTTAAGGTATCTCAAATGGATAAATTGAACTTTAAAATTAGTTCATAATTAGTAACTTAAGTACAAGTCAATTAACATCTGATTTAGTTGACAATGATGAATAGTTTATGGGCCTCCCTCCTTTTTATGACTTGTTCAAACATATTTATATTATGTTAAAAATTACATTGTTCCGTACAGGTGATTGAACGCATCCATCATGGAGCAGATTCCACCACCCAAGGAGGTGAAGATCCTCGAGACAGCAGAGGATATTCAAGAACGCCGTGAGCAGGTAAATAATTAGTGTTGCAAATGTCCATGAGTTACAGTGATTATCCATTAGGTGGCTCATCTGTCTTATGTTTAGGGTGCTTATTGAAAAATTATAAAATATTTAAACATTAAAAAAGTAAGGATGTCCTTTTAGTTACTTACATTCATAATTTTTAAAATTGTTAATTGATTTTCTTGGATGCAATGACAGTTTTACATGAAAACCAAAGAAGTATGTCTTATAAATTTCTGCATATTGTCACATAATTTTATAACTGGAACAGTAATTGGCGCAACCTCTTGTGTAATGAGTTAGTAATTGGATATGCAATTAGTTGCATACTATTGTTCTTTCAATCCTTGTCCTAAATAGCTTTATTCTTACAAACATTCTATTTTTATGTTTTATATTTATTCTTTTGGCTGCTTTATAATACTTGTGTAATATTTAAAATCAAATGAGTAAGTTCTTAATATTGGTAAATCTGTGCTAGGTATTAAGTCGCTATGAAGACTTCAAGCAGGAAGCGCGCGCCAAACGCGAGAAGTTGGAAGACTCGCGGCGCTTTCAATACTTCAAACGCGACGCCGACGAGCTCGAGTCCTGGATCCAAGAGAAGCTGCAGGCCGCTAGCGATGAAAGCTACAAAGATCCCACCAATTTGCAGGTATTTGTTTGTTTATGTTATTGTTATAATCCTTTATAGTTTGTGACTTTCAGATGACACTTACTATTGATTATTCTTTTCATATTCTTTCTATTTCTTCCACAGTTTAAGTGGGTTTGGAATGTATGTTGAAAAACTACAGCAAAATACCGAGGAAATAATGATTTTAATTCACATTTCAATATATTTAACAATAAGTTCTCATAAGTCTTGGTATTTATTACTAATCGTAATTATATAGTGTTTATAAAAGAAAGTTCAGATAATATTTCTATTTCAAATTGTCTAATCAGGCTAAGATCCAGAAACATCAAGCGTTCGAAGCCGAAGTAGCGGCCCATTCTAACGCGATAGTGGTGCTGGACAACACGGGCAGCGAGATGATCTCTGCGGGGCACTTCGCGTCCGAGACTATCCGGCGGCGGCTGGATGAGCTGCACCGCCTGTGGGAGCTGCTGCTGTCCCGCCTTGCCGAGAAGGGCATGAAGCTGCAGCAGGCGCTCGTGCTCGTGCAGTTCCTGCGCCACTGCGACGAGGTCATGTTCTGGATTCATGACAAGGTGGGGTATACTGACCATAACATATAACTTCTTTATACTTATAGAAGAATGAAGTCTGTTGATATAGTAAAAGTACAGGAATATTTTTTCAGTTGTTTTTTTTTTGTTCCAAAATTTAATTCTCCAATAGTTATTTAATTGTGTCCAATCACACATTTTACAACTGACTTTCGCAGGAAACATTTGTATGCGCGGACGAGTTCGGCTCTGACCTGGAGCATGTCGAGGTGCTGCAGCGCAAGTTCGACGAGTTCCAGAAGGACATGGCGGCGCAGGAGTACCGCGTTACCGAAGTCAACCAGCTGGCCGAACGCCTCGTGCTCGAGGGACACCCCGAGCGAGAGACCATTGTTAAGAGGAAAGATGTGAGTATTGCTCAGTTTTACAATACCTTACATTCATGAACTGCACATAAAATTTCCTGTGTAATTTATACAATGGGTACACAGATGTAAGTGTAACCTTAGATATCTCTGTGGTTGGGACTCACAACAGATCCGCGAAATGATATGTGGGTCGTCAACCCATTATTGTCCCACTGCTGGGCACGGGTCTCCTCTCAGAGTGAGAGGGGGTTTAGGCCATAGTACACCGCGCTGGCCAAGTGCGAGTTGGTAGACTTCACACACCTTAGAGAACTTTTTTTTAAGAACTCACAAGTGTGTAGGTTTCCTCACGATGTTTTCCTTCACCGTAAAGCAAGTGATAATTAATTTCTAATACGCTCATAACACTGCTGTTAATAGGTGGTAAAAGTTTCGCGGTAGTGCTTCCCGAGTCGAACCGCAAAGAGCTCTACCACCTTCAAAACCATTTCAGCTTTATGGACAAAAACATAGAGGACAGAGATAGTCTCTATCTTCTATGGAAAAAAATTAACTCCCTCAAGGCTGATATGATTTCAAGTAACCAATACGTTTTCCTGGCGGCCTAAACAATAAATGGATATATGTAGGTGCATCTGTATATATGTAGATATGTATATATTGACGACCCGCGTGACGGAGCAGTCACCATATCGGTCTTACGCGCAGAGGGTTCCGGGTTCGATTCCCGGCCAGACAGATATCTAAATGATGAATTATATTTCTGTTCTGGCTCTGGGTGTATGTGTACATGTCTATGTGTGTGTCCATGGTACCCACGACACAGGGAATCCTAGTGTGGGGCTGTGAGTGTAGAAAGCGTTTTTCTTTTTTAAAAAAGCTTTGTTCTCATATTAATCATAATCGTCATGTTTATTATATTATTTAACCTTTTTTTTTCATTGTAACCTTGAAAACTCATCATAGAATAATTACCTTCCTATGAACCAACAACGTCTTCAATTTACCATCCACGACATGTTCTTCCATTTTTGCAATATTATGCGACACATCATAAATTACATGCATGTCCAAATCATCGGGAGCCATTTTGAATTGCTTAGCAAACGCTTGCCTGGTAAGAAAAGTCATAGAACTACGATTGACCCAGGCAAAATTGGCTGCAGCAGCCATGGCTTTCAAGTAGTCTTGACCCTCAACCGAATTTATCCTAGCACAAGCTAATTGCCTGTCATTCACATCAATTTGATCTCTCTTCATGGCTTTCTCCATCTGTACTAAGGCATCAGTAGCTACTTGATGCCCAAAACCTCTACTTCCCGAATGAATCATAACAACCACTTGTCCCATCCTCTCAATTCCCATTTTACCAGCTGCATATTTATCATAGATTTCATCAACCACTTGTATTTCAGCATAATGGTTACCAGCTCCTAGAGTACCGAGTTGGGGCAAACCTCTCTTCTTTGCCCTGAGACTAACTTTCGAAGGATCTGCATTTAACATTCTTCCATATTCCTCACAATGTTCTTTGTCTTCAGCCCATACATATCCTTCCCTTAAGGACCAATCCATGCCCATTTCCAGAGCCTCTTCCATATCACGAGCGCTCATTGGAATGATACCTTTCGACCCAACACCTACAGGGATATGGTCAAAAAGACTTTGAGCAAGTTGTTCCTGAAAATAAAAGTAATTTAGGAATGATAATGAAATTACTAGAAAAGATGAGATAGGGTTATTTATCGCAAAAAGTAGAATTAGCATAGCTATTCAATAAGGTAATGTCGCCAGCATATTGGGACCACTCCGAAAGGGCAACAATCTGGATGAAGCCTTTTATATTTAATTATTTGTATTATTTGAATTACAATAGTTTTTAAATTTGTTTTCATGTAGTTTCTATATATTCATTTTTAATTAATTATTAATATGCCAAATTAATAAAATATTTCTTATAAATATCCAATTAAAAAACAAAAAAATCCCAAAAAGCTAACTATAACCAAGAGAACCTTAATTGGCTGTACATCCTTTTCATGTAAGTTTGTGCGGAGAAGACGCACACCACAGTTGATATCAAAGCCGACACCACCTGGCGAAACTATAGACTTTGGGTCTGACATGTCAAAAGCTGCCATGTTCCCTGAAAAAGCCAAGACATTTTATCGTTACTGGTAGACCCATAGCAGTAGTCAAAATTCGACTATAATTGTAAAAATACTATCTTGCACACAGAGGCAGCGTAAGACGTGGGCGATGTGGGCCACTGCCTACGGCCTCACGGTCCGGGAGGCCTCGCGCTCAGTTGGTTTATTCATCATTTAAAAGCCGTGAACGCGCCAAAAAAATCCTAACACTGACAAGTACATTTCAGGAATGCATTCTCTGAGCAGCCAGACTATAGTGACAGTGAAAGAAAATATTCTTCACATTTTTCATTTTATTTTATATAATTCGTCTTCTTTCATGGGAAGAGACCTCACAAAATCTATCTTGCCTCCATAAAATTTAAGTTTTGCTCCGCCACTGCTTTCATAACTTCACTACTATGAACCTTGCCTATGATAAATCTTATACTTCTCCATGTGTGCAATATTCGTAAGCATGTACCTGAAGTTTTCTTTATTTTTTCTTTATTAACTTAGTCTTAACTCATATTTTCAACATATTCACAGAGTTTGTAAAAAACAACCGAGCAGTCCATCTGATGGTAAATGGCTACTGCCGCCAATGGACATCTGTAATTGACCCTGGATAACATAAGAGAGCTACCCAAGGTCAACCACAGATACGTTGCTACCCCTGAGGACTAAGTTGGAATGCCTCAGATAAGTATCTCTC
>DWNM01000123.1:0-13791 GCA_018250375.1 Narcosius parisi helen
GTCGGACTCTCATCTTATCTAGGGTCGATTACACATGTCACATATGGTGGAGGTAGCCACTTACTATCAGGTGGACTGCATGCTGGCTTGTTACTACCATATTATAAAAAATGTAGAGTGAATGATGCTAATATTATAAATGCGAATGTGTGTTTGTTTGTTACGCTTTTACGCTTTAAGTACTCAACGGGTCGTGATGGAATTTTGCGCACACGGTATCAGGGGTCCAGAAAACATAACAGGATATATTTCATCCCGAAAAAAAAGATACAGATACAGATGGATAGCAAAATAAGTTTTAGGGTGATTTTATAATACGAGTAGATGTTTATATTATCGACATTTTTCAAAAACTGATTCGATATGGATGGGGTTTTCGTTATTCAGGTTTGCACTACGATATGGTTTTCAAAATCAGTATAAAATTATTTTGTTGTCATTGATTTTTAGTAGCGAGCGAAGCCGCGGGTTAAAACTAGTTAAAATATGCATTGTTTACTAGATTTTGCTCTCAACTTTATATTTAAATAATAACAAAATAATATAAACTTTCACCTATTTTCACCTCACTAGACAACAAGATATTTCAAATACGTACTGAGGCATGACGTCATTCAGTCTAGTTGGTGTTTTAGTTAAGATGGCCGACTGCAGTATTCTGTACTATTATTTTATTGATAATACAAATAATTTCAAAGTTTATTTTAAAACTGAGTTATACATTAGTATTCTTTGAATGTATTTTTGCTATAAAATTATTTATTTTTTGATTCTTTAATACTGTATGCATGTATGATATCATTCATTTATGATCAATCCATCGACACACACGGAATTTTTAGTATCAAATATTTGCATATAATTAAAATTGTACTGGATATTATTTATCTGTAGCTTCAGCAATGAAACGAGTAGCTATAAAATCCAAACATGGCTGCCATTAATTAATAATATAGTTTGTACAGGTGCAGTGTTACTAACATTGCATTCAGAAGTTAAAACGGTTGTACAAGACCTAATTACTATTAACTACCATAATATATAAATATATAGTTAATGTTCGTACAAATGAATTTAAATATAGAGGCGGAAACAGACGATGGCATAAATATATCAATTGTGATGTAAGTGACAGCACAGAATATGAAATTTAAGATATGACAACGGACGTGATGACAGATATTGAAATCTCCATATGTAATGTAGGTACATATCTATTACTTAAAATGAGGTACTATTACTTAAATTAAATTAAGTTTTAACGCTAATTACTACATATTTCTGCCGACTTTGAGTTATGTGCGAACACGCACGCAAGTGTCATGGCGTCCTGGTGACGTCACGCCTTTGCATTTTGTCTATGCTTGACTAAGACAGCCAACGAGATGTATTAAATTTTTACTGAGGCATGACATCATTCACTCTGATTGTTGTTTTAATTAAGATGGCCGACTGTAGTAATTCATACGTTTCTATTAAAGAAAATATATTTAATCATGAACTTTACATTAAAATTAGGTAATTCATTAGAACCCTTACAACGGTTTTTTTTTTAATACAGAAGTATCAACCGAGCATGCGGACTGCATGGAAAGTGGCGACTGCCGCTCGTGGTCATCTGTAATCGACCTCAGAGAAGATTAGAGTCCTACCTGAGGTCGACCACAGATGTTGCTAGCCCTAAGAACCCCTAGAAATGTGTGAGCTGGACGTATGCCAAATTCACGAATAGAACAGTTTTGCTATATATTACTTATTATATATAAATATATATATATATATTTTTTCAATATGTTTTACTGTAATCGGAAAGCGCGTGCATTCTACCAACCCTTTAAACATATTTCCTCCCTTCGGTCTGCTGGAAGAAATTTCTTTAGAAGCAAGCAGTACCTTTTGCACTAATGTTTATTTTAAGTTATTCCATGTTTCTTTTTTTGTGTGTGCATAAATAAATTTAAAAAGAAAAGAAAATTTCGTTGGATGAAAATGAAGCAATCCTATTGATGGATTTGATAAACACTTAGCTCACACCTGGTGTAAAGACCTCACATCTGGTGGGAAGACACCCAAAGCAATATCAACAAAAAGTACTCCCATCACGCCCGCTTGGCAAGTTGTCACAAATTCAGTATGGATAGAGTATTTGTCGTGGTTCGTGAAGGTTTGCAAACGATTGTAGTATAGCTTTAGATCAAGCCCAACATTTGTAGAGGTTTGTAATTTTCGGCAAGCGTGTGGCACGGCATTTTCGAAAGTGCCAGAATCCTTTGCGGTTTGACTCCAGGGACATCACCGTCACACCTATTTCTGCCTGACAGTAGCCGTAATAAGCGCCGTTTTATTCTGGTTTGAAGGGTGTGATAAGGAAGAGATACTTATCCGAGGCGTTCCAACTTAACCCTCAGGCAAAGGCACCTATAGTATTATCAACAAAAAGTTTCATGCCGCGCCTCCCCGCTGGTCAAGTCGTGACAAATACACTGTGGATGGAACGTTTGTCTTAGTTCGTGAAAGTTTCCAAGTTCTTGTAAACAAAAGATTTGGAGTTTGCGGCAAGCTCCAAATGTGTCTCGCAGCATTAAATTTACAATAATAATTTTGATCTTTTGACCACTAAGCGAATATCAGTAAAATTTTAGGAAGGAAAATTATTTAGTACGAGAAATACAATGAGTTTTGTAAATACCACTCGTGGATAACTGCAAATTATTGTACATCTTATTGTTAACGGAATAGGGGTTAAAGTTGTATAAAAAATATTCCTATGCTTTTACTATTAACAGAAAGGCAGTTCTGTTATGATTTGACACTTAGCTTCGTTTAATACGCTAGCGAACAGAAAAAGATATAGAGATGCGTGAAATTATTATTAATTTCATCATCTGGCATCAAAATTAAAAATATCTTTTTTTTAATACTTTCAATTATCTGTCTTATAACTGCATTCAAAATTAATCTTTTTTTAAAAAGAAATGGTTGTCTGTAAAGTCGGTTTATGGACGATAATTTTACGTGATAACGTCATAAGAAAACAATTGTTATAAAAAATAATGGAAACCACATCAACTTTTCATTTCACTTTGTAAACAACACAGTTAACAGTTTAGGTGTAGGTTGTGTGATGCCGCTGTCTTTCCTACTCGGACTCGTCGACTGTTGGAGTGGAAGGCAGACAGATGCATCACAGCCAAGCGCTTAGGCTGATCTGCCTCTCTATCGCTTGTTCTGCACTACTCGCTTTATCATTAGTGTACCCGGCATTCATCGATTTATAAAAAGTCAATAATGAGAAACAAGTAAAAAATGTAAATATTGCATCAAGCTTTTAATATTAGTAGGCTACTAGTTAATAAGAGGCTATTTTAGACAAGAACAATTAACTGATTACCTAATTTACTACCTTTGAGGACCATGTTGGAAAATGATAAGGTAAAGCTGAAAGATCAGCATTATGCCTACTAATATTATAAATGTGGATGCAATTTTGTTAAGTTCTGTCTTAACTCCTCAACAGATCATAATGAAATTTTGCACCCACATTGTCAGGGGTCTAGACAAGGTAATAGCATACTTTCCAAAGAAAGTACTGTGCCAGAGCGAGAATAAAATAATTTCAGGGTGCTTTTATAACAATAGATGTGTGTTACTGATATTTTCTCAAAAAATATTTATCTGTTTTGGATGAGATTTTCGTTATCTAGATGTTTAATACATAACTATACAATATGTATTGTTATTAATCTTTAGTCGTAAGTAAAGTCGTGGAATAAAACTAGTATAAAGCAGAAATAGGTATGCCAAAATAGGATAATGAAATGATGTTCTACCATAATTAATATGGTTATCTTGGCATTGTATACTACAAAGGAATTACTAGAAGCTAGAATTAATGACCACTATTATAATTGTGATTAGGAGGTCAAGAATTAGATCAGAAGGCTAGTATCAAGTGCAATATGTGTATTTGTGGTCATTTTAAATCATGCCTCACTCTTGAATCTTTTAATAAGTATTCTATTTGAATAACTATTATATTGCTATTTAACAAAGGGCAAAGGTTGATATTGGCGCCCCCCTCTGTGAATTACTTATATACAGCGCTAGTTTAGGTTATGGTTTAATTTACGGCGAATACTTTCGTTTGAAAGAAGACTAAAAGATTTTCTTTTCTCAAACATATTGTAACTTATCATGATTTTGGAGTCCCCTGAAGCTGCCGCCCGAAGCGAGTGTCCCGGTTTGCCCCTCCCCTAGATCAGGGCGCGAGTCAAGTTAAAAGTAGATAAATTCTATAATTTCGTGAAGAAGGGTACTTACCTGTATGTATTTAGCTTCCCTGCTTTAAAAGTTAGCCTAGATTTAACTCTGTTCGATAGTGCTTGGTTTATGGATTTGTCGAACTGAAGTAAGACTTTTACGGCCAAATTTGGCGTGATCTGCCCGTACTAGAAATTCAAACGTCTATTAGTACTCATTTTATATTCAACATAACCAAGCTATGTTTACGACATATTTTATTTACGATTTACCTGTATCAACTCATCGAGACTTTCCTGTAATGTATTTCCGATTGTAGTATTTCTGTACAATTGATATGACATATTTGCAGATTAGTATATTTAAAATTATCTAAAAATACAAGTAATCGGAAATTTACCGTTTATTTTTGGATTACGACAAAATAAACTTTTAGAATAATGTCTCACCAGTCACTGACTTCAGAAAATCCAGAATTCAATTTGCGAAACTTGAAATTCTTGACAAGCGACAATAAATAATGAGTGTTACCAGATATTTAGCACAGACTTTTAATAATGTAAAAGTAGGAAACGAGCCTAATAATATATAGAGCAAATATTAATACAGGTGCAGACATCCCTATTTATATAGAGATGTCACCTTCTCCAAATAATGGTATTTAAATTACAAAATACCTATTACTATTTTATATTTTAAAACCTTTTTGAGAAAAGCATTTTGTAATTTATTTGAAATACTTTTTCGGACGTATTTTATGTTTGCCAAATGCAAAATACTTTCTTAGATATTTCTCGTCAAAATCTTTTAAACTTTCTTTGGAATGATCAGGCTTTTATTAATTGACTTCCCAAAGTTTTATTCGTTGGTTGGTTATATTTTTTATTGGTTGGTTACATAAAAAATATTTTGAGAAGTATTTTGTAAATACGTACTTTGCATTTTGTATTCAGAATACATAACGAAAAACTGTTTTATGTTTTGCATTTTAAATAGCAAATTTGAGAAGTGTTTGCATTTTGCACTTAAATGTATTTCATAAATCATTTTGCACATCTCTATATTTATAATAAGTAGCTATAGCACTTTTGCTCAACTGCAAGGCGACAGTGCTATAAGACTAGCTCTATATAATAATAATTACACTGATTCAATATATTCAAAAAAGTGTAAAAAGACGATTTGCTACCGCTTACTCTATTTGGGTTTGAATACTTGCGATTATTATAATTGGCTGAGTTAGTCACTGAACAATGATAAATAAATCGTCTAAGATCCAAAGTAGGACCCACCTTCATCTTTCCGTTTAATGGAAGAAACCTGTTTTGTATGAAATATAATATGTTAAAAAATATATTATGAGTGGGATGGCTAAAGGTATCCTGGCCAGACTATTTTTAATTTAAGGTTCAAAAATGGTTAGCATGAAAATGTATGAAAAAAGATGAATTTTCTTGAAAATAAGCCTTTTCCTCCAGTTTGTCATATATTATTCCATTGCAGAGTTTGATTCTTATAAGCGACGCTATCAGATAGCATAATAATATAGCATGTGATTTAAAAAAAATTGCCATTTTTACAAAAAAAACACATGTTGTATTATTCTGCTACCTGACAGTGTCGCTTATAAGGATCGAATTTTGCAAAGGAACGATATATGGCAAACTGGAGGAAAAGGCAAATTTTTAAGAAAATTCATCTTTTTTCATACATTTTCATGTTGTTGAAAACGCTATATCCTACGGAGAAGTAATCATCGTGCGACGACTTAGGCGGCGAAGCGAGTACCAAATGGATTATTTACGTATTCGCACTTGCATCTATTTGTCCGCATTCGGCGAATATGTAATCTGGCATACGAAATGTACGGCAGTACTAAATGTACAAAAAATATTTTAATTTGCAATTAAGTATAGAAAAAAGGACGGACAAATAATTACCGGCTAAATAATTATTATTTCAACATAACAATTTACTTCGTATCAGTGTTTTCCTATTTTATATTTTATTTAAAAAAATACGCTGTATAATCTACTCCAGTACTATACGAATGTCACTCTACGAACAAACGATGATTATGATTAAAAATGAAAAAAATCAGAAATCGGAAAATGTGGGGCCAAATTCAGTGAGTTCACTGAAGTTCACTGTAACTTAACGATTCTCGATAGTTAGATAGGGCTTACTGAATTTGGCCCCATATTTCATTTTTTATTTTTTTTATTTTTAATCATTTGTTCGTTAGATAGAGTGACATTCGTATAGTACTGGACTAGATTATATAGCGTATTTTTTTTAATGAAACAAAATCGTTATTGTTCCAATGTAAAAATTGTTTGTTAGTTTTTTGTTTAATTAAACAAATATGTACCCTTAAGTTGGCCCCCCTTACCAGATAGATATCTTTACTTGTTTTGCATAGATTCATTAATTTTGATTAATATAAATTATAATTACTAAATTAGTGTCGTCACATATATATGTTGTTATGTTACAGTCGCCAATGAGTTCTATTTCTAGGGTTTACGGGTCAGAAATTTTAAGCGGAACTAGTTAATAATAAACCTCTGTTCAAAGTAAGCCTATTGCTCATTTATTAATTCTTCTTATATTTTAAATACATCAGCTATTTGATTTGACCAAGGACTCATTATTTCATAATTCGATATTACGATAATTAGAAGGACAAATTGTACAAGGAATTTTAAAGAAAATAAGTTTATTAATTTATTCTCAAGTCTGTGTAACAATACGGTCCAGGCTGGTGAATAAATAAAAATAAAATAGATTTTTAAACATTTTATTGCAACTAGTATTAAAGAATGAGTTGATACAGCAATTAATTTGGACGTATTCAATATCCATTTATGTAATGTCGACTACACGGCGTCTTCTACAATGCTCCGGGCTTCAAGTCTTTTAGCTTCGACGATGTTTCTAGAGGAACCAGCAGTTCGAGACCTTGAAGATTGCTTGGTAAGTAGCACCTGAAAAAAGGAAATGAATTTTAAGGAATCATAAATAATATCCTAAGACATACAAATTTCATTGAAGAATAATGTTGCACTTATATCTACAGGCATTGTGTCAAGACGGGCTGTGCCTATGTGTATAGAAAAATATAATTTTGTCTGATTCTCTCTTTGTCTACTTATTATTGCAACACTACTGGGCATGGGTTCACTCATTTAGGCCATAGTCCACCCTCGCCGGCCAAATGTGAATTGATACAATATTTCGCTTCACTGTTTAAGAAAGTGTTAATTAATTTCTAATACGCAAACAAATTCTAAATCAGAGGTGCGAGTCTGGGATCCAAACAACCCCTGATTGAGGGTCGGTTTCCAAACACTAGGCTATTACTGCTATGATTCGTCCAATGTCTGTAAACATAAAAGCAGCCTAAACAATATATTATACTGTACCTTGATATTTTTTTCATTATAATTTTCATGTTACTGTTTCAGTGGGTCTCTTTTTTGTTCTCTTATAGGCAGAAGTTTCTGAATTTCCTGAGTAAGAAGTAGATTTGTGTTTCAAATTTTATTTCATTTATTTAATTCTTATGTTATGATTATTAACATAGATCCTGTAGAAATTTCTTCTTTCCTTTTTTGTTGTTTACGTTTATTATCCTTTCTTCATTATCTTTAATTCTTAGTATAAGGCATTATTCTTCTTGACCAAAGTGTTTTTCTTTGAGGAGTTTTATGTATTTAAGTGTTGTGATCTTACTTTATAGTCTTTCTTGTTTGCCATTGTTGTATGATATAACAATACTGTGAACCGTTCTTTATCCTCTTTGAACTTCAGTATTAAATTTCTTACGTTGAATTCAGTTTTCATCTTCTTTCTTCGATCTTCATTTTCTTTCTTCGGCTTCGGTCTTCATTTTCACTCTTTAATCTTGATCTTCACGTTTTCTCTTTATTATTTGAGTTTGGTTTTCATCTTCGTTCTTCAACTTCAGTCTTGTATCTTCTTCTTGGACGTCGGCGTTCCTCTTGGTTCTTCGACTTGTGTCTTCATCTTCATTCTTCGAATTTAGTTTTCTTCTTAATTCTTAGTTTGGTCTTTATCTCCATATTTAGTTTGGTCTTCACCTTCAGTGTGGGAATTCTTGATCTTCTTTAACTTCGGTCTTCGACTTCGCTTTCTTCTTTTAGTTTGGGCTTCATCTTGTCTTTGTCTTGTCGTTCTTCATCTTCGGTCCTTATCTTCGTTCTCCAGATTATGTCTTCATTTTTATTCTTCACCTTTGGACTTTTATTTTTATAATGCTGTTTTTAATTTCTCTCTTATTTTGATGTAACTTTTATCAATATATTCCTTATTTTTCCTTTGTTTTAGTAAGTTCATTTATTAATGAATTCTTTTTTCTTGTTTCCCCGTTATCTTTATCTCCAATTTTATATTTCACTTAATCTTCTGTATAGTTTTTAAATGTTCTGCCTATTTTCTAACTCTTTAGCGTTATTCATTCAACTCCTATCTTCTTACTTATTTTCAAGTTTTTTTTCTTCATCTTCAGTTCTTCGCTTCCAGTCTTCTTTCTTCATCCGCAGTCTTCTTTCTTCATCCGCAGTCTTCTTTCTTCATCCGCAGTCTTCTTTCTACATCCGCAGTCTTCTTTCTTCTTCCGCAGTCTTCTTTCTTCATCTGCAGTCTTCTTTCTTCATGGCCAGTCTTCTTTCTACATGTTCAGTCTTCTTCGTTCAGCCCTAGTCTACTTTTTCATCTGCATACTTGTTCTTTATCATTAACCTTATTTTTTAATAATCAGTCTTTTTGATAGATATTTAATATTCTTAATTCATCTTTAGTTTGTATTATCAATCACTTGTTTTTTTCTTTTCTCAGTATTTGTTTTCTACTATTCTCTATTCCTCTGATTTTTATCTCTTCAGTTTTCTTCCTTCTTTCGTCATCTTCCATGTCCGTTCTTCATCCTCGGTTTTCCTTCTTCATCTTTGGTCATCATTCAGGGTCTTCTTTCTTAATCTTCAGTCTTCTTTCTTCATCTTCGTTCTTCTTCCTCCACCTTCAATCTTCATTCTTCACCTTCGATCTTCATTCTTCATCTTCGGTCTTTTCTTAATCTTCAGTCTTTTCTTAATCTTCAGTCTTCTTTCTTCATCTTCGTCTCCGGTCTTCTTTCTTCATCTTCGTCTCCGGTCTTCTTTCTTCATCTTCGTCTCCGGTCTTCTTTCTTCATCGTCGGTCTTCTTTCTTCATCGTCGGTCTTCTTTCTTCGTCTTCGATCTTCTTTCTCCATCTTCGGTCTTCTTTCTTCATCTTCAGTTTTCTTTCGTTATCTCTAGTCTTCTTAAGTCTTTTTTATTTGTCTTCAATCCTCTTCGCCACTAGTCTTCTCTCTTCACCTCCAGTCTTCTTTCTTCACCTCCAGTCTTCTTTCTTTATTTTCAGTAGTTTTTCTTCATCTTAAGTCGTCGTTCTACATCTCCAGTCTTCTTTATTAATCTTCAGTTTTTATAATCTCCTGAAATCTTCCTTATTACACCACTATTATGAATTCTCCGAATTCAGACTTTATTCGTTGCCTCCAATTTTCTTACTTCGCCTCCAGTCTTCTTTCTTCGCCTCCAGTCTTCAGTCTTCGCCTCCAGTCTTCAGTCTTCGCCTCCAGTCGTCTTTCTTCGCCTCCAGTCTTCTTTGTTCGCCTCCGGTCTTCTTTCTTCGCCTCCAGTCTTCTTTCTTGATCTCCAGTCTTCTTTCTTGACCTCCAGTCTTCTTTCTTCCCCTCCAGGCTTCTTTCTTCACCTCCAATATTCTTTATTAATGTTCAGTTTTTTTTAATAATCTTCTGTAATCTTTCTTATTACACCAACATTGTTCGTCGTCCTTATGTACAGTTATTTATTATATCTCTTTAGCATTCTTTCATCATCTCTGGTCTTCGTTCTTCATCTTCAGTTTTATTTCTTTCATCTTCTTCACCTCCAGTCTTCTTTCTTTATTTACCTTTGGGCTGTTTTTGTTCATCTTGTAGTTATCAGCAGACTTCTTTTCAGTTTTGTTTTAAATCTCCAGGTTATTTTTATATTACCAACATTGTTCGTCGTCCTTATGTGCAGTTATTTATTATATCTCTTTAGCATTCATTCATCATCTCTGGTCTTCGTTCTTCATCTTCAGTTTTATTTCTTTCACCTTCTTCACCTCCAGTCTTCTTTCCTTATTTACCTTTAGGCTCTTTTTGTTCATCTTGTAGTTATCAGCAGACTTCTTTTCAGTTTTGTTTTAAATCTCCAGGTTATTCTTTAATTATATTTTATAATTTTTTTGTCTATAATTTTGGGTGTCTATTTTTTGTATTTTGTTTCATACTTTTTTATTTGAACTTCTGAGTTCCCGTTTTTCGTGAGTCTTCACTTAGTTTTTCCGTATTTGCCTTTTTATATTTGATATATTATTATGATTTTATTATATTGTCTTTTTTGATTTTTATTTGTTTATTGACCACTTTTTTAGTTTTCCTGTAATTTTACAGTAACCATCTTGTAGTTAGGGATAGAGATTTAAATATTCAGTCAGTATGGTTTCATTTATTAAAATTTCGTGACATGTTGTTCGTCTTTTTTATCATAAATTGTAGCACTTTGTTCTCGTCTTCCCACATCTGCATTTGGATTAGATTACGATTTTGTCCTGTGATTTCTTTATATTTAATATTCACTTGTTGAAACGAATTTCGCTTAAAGTCAAACGTTTCGTAGTAATACTTTAAGATGTTTCAAATGTCCTTAATAAAATAAATAATTTTCCCATCCATTCCATTTACTCTTAGTCCTACAAGATTTCCATATAATTCGAATATTTACTAAACTTAACGTTTTAACTTTAGCAGCAATCTGTGAACAAAGATTATTATAGATCCCTAACACGTGTTGTTGGCCTTGTTCCAGTATATCTATCAGTTGTCTTTAATCTGTCGTAATATTATATTGGCATCAAAACTAGTCTTCATGGAAAATTCAATTTTGTGGCATATCGAATAAACTGCTTATCATTTTTTGTTTACTGTATTTGGTGATATTATTTTTCAATTGGTTTCGCTGAAATAAATAAGATATTATGACCTGAAAGAAATATATATTATGACCTAGAAGAAATAGAACTAATTATATATAACATGTAACATATACTTGAATACAATGATATCTGTTAATAACATTCTGCAAATAATTTCATTACCACACCAGTCAACATAGTAATACAATATAAAAGTTTAGTTAATAAAATATTGCAAAGTAGATAATATCGAAAAATTAAAACAGTTACAAGCTCACCATATCCTTTTATCTGCAAATAAGATTATTATTGTGCTATGTTATCGTACAAAATATTGTTAGAAATAATATTTATTGCAAGCATATAAGTATTAAGAAATACACAATTCTCATTCAAGTAAATAATTACACAATGTAAACAGACAATAATATAAAATCTTACTCTTTTAATATATGGACCTTTTTTCATTATCATACACGAATTGCAAATTTTTCTCCTTGCTATGTTTAATAATAAACTGGTATTTCTCCATTAATGTTTATAATATACCGTAATTTCGACCATTATTTGTTTCGGTGTCTATAATTACTTATTTATAATCTAACGAATCTGTTCATATTTTTTCCAATGCTATCAGCATTTAATTAAATGTCTTCAATATCTAGACCTAAGATTTTGTAAAAAGAACTTGTTATTGGACCTATTATTAGTAACAGGTGTACCTTGCTGTTGAGTTGATTTTGTCGACTGTTGGTACCTCGAACTGCTCTTTCGTGGTTT
Organism: Narcosius parisi helen; assembly: GCA_018250375.1. NCBI lineage: Eukaryota > Metazoa > Arthropoda > Insecta > Lepidoptera > Hesperiidae > Narcosius > Narcosius parisi. The sequence continues at coordinate 12,073 of DWNM01000123.1, forward strand.
ATTTTGGAAAAGTTTACCATCTATCGTTCATCCCACGTTTACTCGTTGTTGATGATGAATGATTTTTACAAATTCATTGTGTACCTTCATGGCCCAATCCTTTTTATAGCTGGATCAGACTTGTCCGCCGGTGTTGTATACCTTGCGATTTCTGTAACTTTTGCGTTAACATTTCCACTTACCGTGTTCACAAATCGTAGAAATATTAAAAGCTTACTGTCAGTTGGATCCGTTGATACATCTTTGTTTGTCTAAATAGTGAAATAAATATACTTTTTAAGGATACCTTGAAATGTAGCTTTGATTCAGTGTCAGAGCATGCCTCTATATAAACTAGTTCTTGCCGATAGTAGTATATTTAATATTTTTCGTTTTTGTTGTTAAAGTCTTCATAGGAACGATTCATTACTCCAAGCGAAGCTCGTAAATTCATTTGAGTAATCATACCTGTTCACGTTAGAACTTAACATCTGGGCGTGTGTTACCGATTTGAAGATTTCCAGTTCACGTTCAATTCCTCGTATTTGAATTATAACATAGGTAGCCATATTTCCTAACCTTGCAATATTCGTACCTGCATTTCCAGCAGTCTGGGTGTTTATCAATTCAATTAGCGTCTCCACGCGAACTGTCTCACGGATTAAAGAACCTATTGCAATTCTGAGAACAAGAAAGTCGCAAAAAATTATGTGAGGCTAGTCCTCACTTCGGGAACTTACATAATCGGAAATTTATTTTTTTATAGTATTTTTCATACACTCAATAAAGAAGTACCTTGTCTACGTACATATCGACCCCGGCCTTCCGTTGGATGCTATTCTGAACGTAATTATAACACAAAGTTTAACTATTTCGTCCATTTATAAATACCCGGTAACTGCAGAGTACTGCTTATCATAAAGCTGTGCTGTGAACAAGCTAATTCCAAAAATTATGTGAAGCTGTGCCTCACGAAATAATTTTCATATTCAAGTACTCACATCTATAATTCATGATCTTATGTTTATATCTGACCTGACATCAGTAGATACTTAAGAGTACTTTTCATGTAGGGCACACCGTACGGCAATCGAAGCGTATTCCATTTAATTGGTTAAAAGTTCCGTATCTATTTATAGTTTAATTGAGAAGACATTTACCTCACTAACGTCTCATTTGCACACCCTTGCACGAACCAAAGAACGCTTGCAGTGGATTTCCTGAGATCAGAGTAACAGAGGAAAGTTATGTGAGGCTAGCCCTCACTACTTACGTAGGCACATTTGCCAATGTTTAGTTAACTGTCAACAATAAATGCAAGACTTACGGCAACTCATTTTTACAATCTCTAGTGTACTTTCTGTGTCGTGTGCTATTCGGGATAAAATTGTGTCGTTCAACTATAAACTTTTGTATGGCTTACGTGTTTCCCCCTCAAAGTAGTACTCGCTGGAGCAATTTTTACTTTACGTAGTCTCCGGAAATAGCTGTCCTGAGGATAAGATCATTTCAACGAATATTATGTGAGGCTAGCCCTCACCACTTACGTATGTAGGCTCTAGAACGGCTTCATGATATTTTACATATATCTACGAATATGCCCACTTATATAAAGATGCGATCAGCTCCAAATACAAGAATAAAACTTAATTACTTGTGTTCTGCTGCAATGCTTGTAGTGATAATCGTCTTCTGCACATATTGCCAAACCTTCCCGACAGTGTAGAGTAACACGGAAAC
>DWNM01000124.1:0-13781 GCA_018250375.1 Narcosius parisi helen
CAAATTTTGCTAACGTGATGCATTCCTGCAATTGAGTGCATAGGTAATGAAAGTTCATTGACAGGAATGCTACCACAGACATCTGTAATCAACCCGAGATAAGATCAGAGTCCTACCTGAAATTGGTCACAGATCTGTTGCTACCCGTTACCACACCCTTCAAACCGGAACACACCAACGCTTAACATTGCTATTACACCACCACACACCACAAAGGATTCCCTCACCTATAAATGAAAAAACTATACACACATTTATATATTTCTAGGTACTGATTTTACTATTGATAATTTTTGCAATTACAGGTAGTGAGACGGGAATCTCAATTCTCAACCCAACTTAACTCGGTCGACCTGCCTTGGGTCCACAAGGAGATCAAAGCGCCCAAGGACATCGTGGAGCTAACGGAGTACGAGGAGATACAGCTGCTGAAACAAGTCGAGAACCTGATAGCGAAGATGCGTGACCCAGACAAGAAGGCATATCTGTGCAGGTTGCGGGCGAAACTTGCGTTGCGCAGGCTTAAACGGCACAAACACTTGCCTATATTTGATCTGGACAAGTGAGTAGTATGTTAAGAGTAGTATTTTATTTATTTATTAGCATTATCCCGCGACTTTGTACGCTTAAATTATAGCATAAAATAATTCAACCTTTCACAGAGACCATTTTACCCCGTTAGGGGTTGATTTTACAAAAACGGTGAAATAGGTATTTTATTATTTCTGATCATAATACCGATTTCCATAGAGCTTACTTCAAAACTGTTAGATTTTCAAACAAACTTCCGACACCCATCTTATCCCCTTAAGGGTTGATTTTCCAAAAACAATAAATGCGTGATTATTATCTCTAACCTGAACGCCATATACCAATTTTCATAGAGCTTGCATCAAAATTAACGGATTTTTAAACAAATTTTCAACCCCTTTTTTACCCCCTTAAGGGTTGAATTTCCAAAACTCTTTTCTTAGTAGTCATTTACGCTATTTAAAAAAACCTATGTGCAAAATTTCCGGTTCTTACGTTCAGCGATTTCGGCTTTTTAATATGGCATTATACGAATAAAAATAAAACCTTAAAAAAATACATACAGACGGATATAGAACCTCCTCCCTTATGGAAGTCGGTTAAAAATGGCAATAATATAATAACTAGTACAAACAAAAATTATTAAAATTGTATATTTGTTCTAGAACAGTGAAGGTATTAGGTGGGTACGTGATGGACGTGCCCAAGGTGGTGGCCAGCGTGGAGAGGGTGCTCGACAGGTTCCAGAGATCCGTGAGTTTATCGTAACCAATCATTTTAACTCTATAAAATGTCTACAAAAACAATATGCAGTTACATATTGTTTTTGTAGACATTTTTTAATGTAACAATTACTATTGTTACAACAACGAAACCCAACTGGTAAAAAATATGGTTACTCCCGTAATTATGACAAATCCAACGACACTTATTATGTTAAAATCCGTTAAGCCATTTGGGCTCTACGGCGTGCTAAAGAATACATACATACATACATACATACGCTCGAAAAACATTGAAACAAAAGTGGAAAATTTCACTTTGAATGTTTGAATGATCAACTCTCCATTCCCCAGTACCTGATGGACAGCCTGTCGGGCACGATACCCGAGGCGAGCTGCGGCACGGTGCTGCTGCCGCACATGGAGCCCACGCCGCTGCGGTCTCCGTACTCCGGGGCGGTGCTGAAGCCCTACATCCGCCGGGACTATGACTCGCAGCCGCTCTGGCTGCAGCTCATGGATGAGCTGCTCAGGAAGACCAACAGGTGGGGACACTGGAATGGTGGCGTAGGATGAGCAAAAATTTCAGAGACTAGCCGATCTATGTTCGCAGCCTTCAAGTACACCGCTTTTGTTGACCCAATGACAAAGCTCTAAATTTTTTGGGCAGAAAACTAAAAGGTTCGTAGATTGTTTCTTTTCTCACTCATGCTAAAGAGCGTTCAGCATATCAAAACTCTCCCGTACGTATGTACACCCATGCAAATATTTATTGTTTGTTACCAGACACATCAAAGACTACGAGCCGCCGCCGCGTGGCTCCCTAGACTTCTCGTACGTGCGGCCGCAGCACATCCCGGCGCTCAACAATCTCTGCGCGCAGTTTTTTTGGCCGGGCATCGATCGTGAGTTGTCAATGCCATTCTGTGATTTCTCTAATTGTTTATTTATATTTAATTGCTCCAACACAATGTCCAAATGCATCCGAAATCAAAGCCGATTACATTTTTTTCTAATTAAAGCTAAAAAATCAATTTGTGTCCAATGTTGATGAGGATTTACACAATTTGGTGTGCTGATGATCAAAAAATTGAAGTGACATATGAGCATGCAGTCCACTTGATTCGTGTCTAACTCAATGTAGAACGGAGGTTTTACCTGAAGTCGATCACAGACGCGTTACCACTCCCGATGACGCACCCTTCCATCGATCGATATGCAAGAGCCGCAACATGCTAGAAATAGTCGTTGCGGTTCTACCTCGCCGGTCGAATGATCCTCCTTCTACCACCTTTTTAACCATGGTAGTATAACGAGGCAACGTGCGTGTGAACAGTGACGGAGGCGCTGCAGCAGCCGGAGCACAGCTGCGTGGTGTCGTACGGGCGGCTGGCGGTGGGCTGCGCGTTCCTCACGGCGGGCGCGCGCGACGCGTACGTGTCGTTCGTGCTGGCGCGCCCCGCCTGGCGCCGCGCCGGCCTGGCCTCCTTCATGCTGTACCACCTGCTGCAGGTGAGTGCACGGTGACACGCCACAGGGAGCGCGGCTGCGCGGTGTCGTGCGGGCGGCTGGCGGTGTTTCGCAAATTTTGTAAATATTTATCAAAAGGACAGAAGCAATCCCCACATGACTTACATACCTTAACGATGCAATCAATTCGAATGATAAAAATAGTGTTATCGTGTATAATAAAGATTCACTTTTACAGACATGTCCTGATAAAGATGTAACACTGCACGTCTCACCAACCAATCCGGCGATATTTCTGTACCAGAAGTTTGGGTTCAAAGTAAGTAGTTGCTATAAATAAATTTGCATTTATAAACATTACGAAGGTCATAGAATCCGTATGGTGTCACCGGGGAATACCAGTTTGTAAATGTACATATTTAAAACTTTTGCATCTTTGAATAATTTATTAAGTGAAAAAATTTTCATGGAATAAAATTTACTTTTACAGAGGATTATAATGAAAAAAAATTAAACAGGACATTATTTTCAAAAATGTTCATTTTTTTATTACGCATATATATTTACAATTTAATTTAAATTATATTCTTACAGCATTAAAGTTAAATTAATGTGAGCATTAAGTTATAAAAGGCACTGTATACAAATGAAATTGACTTCAAGACAAATTTATTTATTTAAATAATGTTCTTTGTAAAATTTCACTTTCATTGATTGCACTGAAATGTATCAGTAAATGCAGTAGATTTCGGCAATTAGTTTTTAGAACTTATGTAGCGTTTTTCTACCGCCTACGCCGCTAAAATATGTGAATGTGAGTAAATAACAGTTGCATTTTTCACAGCGCGATTTATTTCCGCGGTGTCGCAATAGCATGCTTTTTCCGCTGCGACAGTGTACATCATAATATATATTGATCTCTTTTTGTCCTACTCCTAAGATACTAGGTAACTTCCGCCCCGGACGGCAAGAACCCACGCTACGCCAACGGTTACCACCACTCTTGCTTTGGGAAATGTATATGATATAGAGTTTACCATAGACCATTGCAACAAGCCACAATCACACAATTGTACTAAATATTATGAGCCCATGTGAAAATGTCCACTAACATTGTATCCAGGTACACTGTGATTTAATGTATGCCATCTTGACATAAAACACTAAAAGTGGGTTGCACCATGTTACTTAAACGTTGGCTAACCAGCGATCAAACCTATGCTAAAGCAATACATGGGTTGCAACAGTTCAGTTACAGTTAAAATAATGTCATAATTAACACTTAATGTTAACCAGTTGATTGTGGTCAGTTAAAGTTATTGTTTTTATCAACTTCCAAATCTATCATTGTCGACGATAAAAAAACGTAGTAACAGTGACAGAAATAACATTAATGACAACTAACTTGGTGCAACACAATTTTTACATTTCATCTCCATTGTTGTTGTAGTTAGCTTTAACGCAAACGTTAACCGGGCCTATGGTACAACCAACCCTAAGCATTTGTTAATTCTGAATAAACAGTTGTATACAACTATAATATTGTATGAATAATAGATAAAAACTTGTTTTTCACATCTTAATTTAGCCTAACATTAAGCTGAAAAATTTACAATTTCAAATATATAGATCACTGATTATTAACTACAATTATCACTTCTGTATAAATCCTTCGGATATAAGATAGTCATATATCTTCCTAGTCTTATTGACATCAATTTTCAGAAGCCTCCTAGCATCCAACAAGCGCAGGAACCCTAATTTATTGTTTTCTGTTATTAACAGATCTTTGATGGACATGTAATTTTGAGGTAGCAACCTCAGATGTGAACAGAGTATTTTCTCGCTATCTGACAGAAAATGGTAGCCAGGAAGCTCAGATATATCAAGAGGCACTGATTTTCTGATCTTTTTAAACTCTCCGTCTTTAGGAAACTGTTGCTTAATGACAATGGGGGACTGGTCATCAAACTGTTTGGACATGATTGACGTAGCATACTTTTGTTCTTTCAACATAAGTTCATGTTCTCTTTTCAAATGTTTGTACAATCTAGCTGTGTGCAGAGTTTTTATACCCTTCTTCCTATACTCACATAGAGAAAATAGCCGCTGTATGAGCTCCTCCTCTAAACTCAACGATTCCATGAATGCATCAAACTGTATCCCCGTCATGAACTGCATGAACGGTAGTAACCTCTCTGGCTTGTGCCATAGCGATGAAGGTTTTGAAAACATGTCAAATTTCTTCATCCAAGATATCAATTTATTTAGCATGATCAGACCATGGTTCCGCAGTATCTTGTAACGTCGCTGCCTCTCCCTGAGTCTAGTGTTTAGGGCATTTACCAAACTCACTTTTAAGTAGTCCATACACTCATCTTCCTCATCGTCGGTGTAACCATCCTCTATGTTGAGTATACTCTCCGCATTGTAGTCATAGCTGAGTTCAAATTCTGAGCGATGAGCATTATACCCAGCCAACTGCTTCTCACCATTATTGTTTCTGGGCGGATTCATACTGGGATTCAAATTGAACAAATAAGGTACTATTGGCTTAGGGAACAGTGATTGTTCAGTTTCTGAGAGCAATTTCAACTCATTACACTGAACATTTTCAATATAATACTTCCTGTAGTGCTCCTGACATTCGAGTTTAGATCTCGTGTGAACACTTTTAGCTATTTCTTCCCAATTTCCGTACCCGTATGATGATAGAGAAGTGAGTAACTTGCATTCTTCTTTCGCAGACCAATTGCAATTATCAAATAGAGGAAAATCGTTACGTCTTACAGCATAACTGTGGGAGTTCTTGTGTTCTTTCACCTCGCGGCCGGTGGCGAAACATGCGGTACACAAACTCACGTCACATTCTACGCACTCGATATACGGCTCGTGGGCCACCTCCCCGCACGCGTCACACTTCGATAGTAATATATCGTTGTTCATGTTTTCCAGGTGGAGGAGCTTATTCAAGACTTCTACGAGAAGTACTACGACATAGACCACAAAGGCTGCCGGCACGCACTGTTTCTACGACTAGTCAGATGATAAATAAACACTAAGATCATAAATGTTGTTTTATTCCGTAATTTACTTACTCCGTTAAATAATGAGGCATCAAGGAGCTAATGCTTTCATAAAAACAATAAACTTCAATTAAAATTCACAAACAAACTTCATAAAACAACGCTTGTTCTGCGTTCGTTTGACCGGTTTGACAGAATAACATTTCATTTCACAACTTATAGGTTAGTTTATTATAGTTATATCAGTCGGTCAGTGTTGACAGTTACAGGTCTTAAAATTACACTAGTAAAATTTGGCTACTTGTGTAATAAAATTATCATCAAACAAAACTGAAGTAACTGTCAATGATTTAAGAATTAATTAATTACGTAACCACTAACAGTGAGAACTTCAAAAAATATATACAGCTGAATACAGAAGCTCCTTTATGGAAGTCTAAAAAGTTTTCATTTGTACTGGCTAATCTTACAAGGTTAGGTTAGGTTAAGCTTTTTTCAATTTAAATGGAGTTGTTAATGCGTAACCAAGTCTGTGAAACATAAATATTAGTTTTTCATATTTTACAAAATTCTGCTGTGACACACATAGATAGTACCTCTGTCTTTTATTTTGATGAGATATAAAAAAATACCTAACATTTACCCGCCATGAAATAATAATAATGATATCTAAAATTATATACTACAAAAATTTACATCTTTACCAGAAAACTTAGAAGAAAGTTTTGTACTGGTAACATTGTAAATAAGTGAAAGAGAAAGAAAAAACAATAGCGTAACTGTAAATAGGGATGGAAAAAATTATAAATGCTATAAAATAATCATTAAAATAAATAATTGTGCAATATGGTTATATTGATATTTCCTTATATGACAAACGGAATTTTGAATAAATAGACGATCTACTCTTAACAAATTGGATTATTTTAGATATGTGAAAATATTACACAAAACATCTTTGCCTATAATATTAATAACATCATCGTATAATATTAACATTAGGAATTAACATTAGTAATTGGGTAAAATAACATAACACATTATTATAATCGAATATACAGTTTTGTGTTTACTAATCAAACAAAGAGTTGATTGCGTCCGTATGTGAGCCGTGAGGGCATATTATAGGTATTAGGTGATTATAAATTAACATATTAAATTATTAAAAGTATGATGGATACGTGCGAGGTACTTAATTACTGATTATCTATCGATTTAATAAGTCTTGTCAGTAATAATTTTTACTAAATTAGCAATGAATGTGAATAGTTAACAAATGATCCATTTTGTAATTTGAGTAGGTCATTAATCAAATATCTATAAAGAAATTACTTTAAATATTACCCTGATAGAAATTTTCCCTTTGAATTTATTTGAAATTGAATAATATTGATCGACTGTAGTGCGATGGTTTTACAACTTTGTTCTCACGTGGATTTATAGGATAGTATGTATATATTTTAATTAAATACCTACACATTGTAATCCACATCAAAATAATTAATGTTACACATGTCAGATGTTCGTACGGAAAAATTCAATAAGCAAGCATGAAGCATCCCTAGAAAACTATCTATACACTGTTCCTTATTACCAAACGTAACAATGGTTTTAATAATTTCCTAACTACTATTGGGTAAAATATTTGATTGTTTTTATTTTGATTGGCGATCGACGTGGGGCGCGTAAGCTATTGGTTGTTTTACAGAAATGGAGAATGTGCCATTGTATAATGTATATAGAAAACGAACTCTTTGCACGCGACGTCAGATATGAACTCATTATACTCTGGTATTTGAACAACTAAAATTATATTTATCTCTGTCTAACACACCATATCTGACACCATCTGCTATGTTTTATCTCATTCTCTCCACGAGTGAAGGTCCCAGAATGTTCTAGACGTTTTAATGTATATATTTTCGCGCGACGACAGCGCTACGTTTCATTCATTTGTGAAGTAGATAGTGTGAACTTGTGAGTTGTGTTGTGTGTGAATATTTTTAATTTTCTGCTGGTTACTAGTGATTTACTGAATAGAAACTCTAGTTTCAAGTAAGTAGAATTTCTTTACTATTGCTTTTAAGTGATTCGAGTGAAAAAAGTAGAGAATTTGCAAAAAAAATCCGAAGCTTCTAGATGTACAGTAGGATTGCGCGGAAGATCGGTCTACGTCTCCAAAAATGGTGTCAGACGTGTGGAGGCTAACAGGAATTATTTCTTTGTTGTAGGTTAAAACATCAAAATGGGGAAGGATTATTACAAAATACTGGGAATCGCAAAGGGAGCGTCGGACGACGAAATCAAGAAAGCGTATCGTAAATTAGCTTTGAAGTACCATCCGGACAAGAATAAGGCCCCTGGAGCGGAGGAGAGGTTCAAGGAGGTGGCCGAAGCGTACGAGGTGCTGTCCGATAAGAAGAAGAGAGAGATTTACGATGCTCACGGCGAAGAGGGCTTGAAGGGTGGAATGGGAGGCCAGAATGGCCCAGGTGGTGGCCAGTCCTTCTCGTACACGTTCCACGGCGACCCGAGAGCAACGTTCGCCCAATTCTTCGGCTCGGCCAGTCCGTTCCAGGCGTTCTTCGATCTAAACGGCGGCGCGGGCGGCGGCACTACCATGTTCTTCGACAGAGACATGGACGTCGACATGGATCCATTCGCGAACATGGGCATGGGGACGGCGCGGCCCGGTGGCCCCGGGGGCGCCTTCCGCAGCCACAGCTTCAACTTCCACGGCTCGCCGAGCAGGAAGGAGAAGACCCAAGACCCGCCCATAGAACACGACCTGTACGTGTCGCTCGAGGACATCTCCCGTGGCTGCGTCAAAAAGATGAAGATCTCTCGTCGCGTGATGCAGCCCGATGGCACGTCGAAGAAGGAGGACAAGGTGCTGACAATCCACGTGAAGCCTGGATGGAAGGCGGGAACTAAAATAACTTTCCAGAAAGAAGGGGACCAAGGCAGGAACAAAATCCCAGCTGACATAGTATTCATCATCAGAGACAAGCCAAATCCGCTGTTCAAGAGGGAAGGAAGTGACATCCGATACACTGCCAAGGTCTCGCTTAAACAGGTAAGAAGATGCTTTTTCATTCTTCAATTTAGTATCATCTTTATGATGTCCGACATTAAAATTTGGCCAAAGGAATTTTAATATTCAATCTTATGCAATTATTCACATGTGTTTAAGGATAGGAACTATGTAACATATGGGCTTCTTGTGACAAACAATGATAATTTTATATACCTACTCAATCTTTGTCCTTACTGTGTTATGTTTAGCAATTCACATGAGGGGAAGTTTGCAAAATTCATCATGCATTTCCATTAAAACTAAACAGTGATGACTCAAGTTGTTGCATACATAAATACTGATAATGAAAATCCCAAGTCTCATTTGCCTCGTCCTGCATAATCTAACCAATGTTTTTATTGTTTCAGGCTCTCTGTGGAACCATCATCGAAGTGCCAACCATGTCCGGAGACAAGTTAACGGTGAATCTGCAGGGAGAGGTCGTCAAGCCACACACGGTGAAACGGTTCCCTGGCTACGGGCTACCGTTCCCCAAGGAGCCGACAAGAAAAGGTGATCTCCTGGTCGCCTTCGACATCAAGTTCCCTGATCGGTTAAGTTCAGGGGTCAAGGAAATACTGATGGACACTTTACCCAACTAGTACAGACTGTTAGTCATAGGACTGCTAGTGTATAAAACGTAGGTCTTCAGACTGCAGTTATATGCGCGCTCAAACCTGTGGGCTGGTCGACCAGGTTTTTGATTTATAGGAAATTTCGCCTATGTAAATAGCGTCCGCGTTTCCGATTAGGGACAGTAGCGTCAGCGAGTTTTCTTACTCGTAAGTGATAATCGAGTCTTTCGTTCGATCACGCGCCTTTCGGAGCTACGCTGTGGCAGTGTTGCTAATTTAGGGTCTTTGTCGCTGGGAATAACTATTGATATTGGTCTTCGCGGCACAAAAAAAAAAATTATCGCTAAATGTAATTTAGCGGTTTTTCTAACGACGAAATTGTCATTTTCGTCCTCCAAAAGTCGTGACTGCTTTTTTTTTTGTCAAGTTCCTTAACACTGGGATACAGGATTCAGCTACATATTCTATTGAGCCTAGCGACTAGATTTTTGGAGTTAGCAACACTGCGCCGTAGCGGTTGCCATCGCTTGAAGTGTAGAAGGTGGAATCGGCACGTGTATTCGAAGTAGGTCATTCGCGTGTTTAGTCGACGCGGCTTATTTGAAAGTATAATAGCGTTAAGATGATTGTTTGAGAAATGCCAGTCGAAGCATTGAAGTCTGATCTGATGATCGCAGCCTCCGTATGCGTTCCCGCAATGCATACTATGTTAGCCAATGTGTATCGTGTGTATGAGTGAACTTTGTACGTTGTAGTACAAGGAACTAGCGAGTTTGTTTCTCGATTGAGTGCGCGCGTGTTTTTATTTAATTTGTTAAGCTGTAAATATTTTATACTTGTGTAAATACGTGACTTTAAGGCAACAATTGTAAGTTTTAGGTTTCCGAACAATATTCCTCGGTTCAATTTCAATATTAGCCACTGAAATTGTTCAATGTTTCCATTATGTTGTCCGGAAACATGATCTAACAATTGTATTGTGATTTTGAAATAGAATTTTGTTATTGTGATAACATTATTGGATTTCAAAAGTAAATTATTTTTGACTCTTTAACTGTAATGTATGTAGTGATTATCGAAAAGCGTCACCTTTAAACTTATTACTTATAATTGCTGTTAAAAGAATGACTAATAAACAATATGACAAAAACACTGCATTTTCTTTCAAGCAACATTTATAAGCCCTTTCCAAAGGTAAATTCATGAAAATATTTACACTACAATTCACACATCCTCAGGTTAAAGATTTTACATAAATCATGTAGCACTCATGATTTTTCATTACACAGATTCCTTTCGGTAAAATAAAATTATAATAATACAGCCGAACACAACCTTTTTTTCGAAGTCTGTTAAAAATTGTGTCATTAAAAAGTCGTATGAAAATTCCAAAATACGAAATTATAAGCATTATCCGTAGCATATTGATCGTAGGGGTATTATTTTAATGTGGACTAGAATAACCGCGAGGGACATAATAATATATCGGCGGGAGTGTAAACAGCTGTATGTATGTGAGCGTCATAGCAGTTGGCACGGTGCTTGCGAACCTTGGCTGAGGCTGGAGGCGCGCGGCCACGGAAACCGCGATTCTGATAAGACGCAAACATTTAATAGTTTGTTTTGTTATTCTAATTATGTTTACTGTTTTTGTATAAGGTCAATGCATAAGTAGGTAACGTTGAGTAGATAATGAGTTTTAAATATAGTTCTGTCTATTTACTAAAACGGTAGTACTTTATCGGAAAGTTTAAAATTAACAGAACATCACGTCAATAATTTATTATTACGTCAACATGAGAGAATATTTTGTCTTCTATCACAGTCATTACAATACCCATAGAAGATAGACACATTACCAATACCTACTTAACCTACTACGACCACACAAAATATTGGCCCTATAGGACCGTTTTAAGGTAGAGTTCATAGACTAATTTAACTAACAAATTAACAATATGAAAGATGTTCCATTTATTACATTTTTTTGTTAAATCACAGTTTATTAATGTTTTTACTAGCTCAATAGGTAGGTGGTAGGTACTTTAACCTCAGATATTACAAGTATTTATTTGAAGAAATTTAGATCATTGATCCAAGCATTGTAGTTTACGTCAGCCAATGACGCAATTATTAGTAGGGAAACAATAACAAACAATGTACGTCAAATGCGCATTTCGAAAGCTTTAAAAACGCTTGTAATTAGCTCGCTTCGCTTGTTTCTTTTTGGCACTATGGCCATACGGTAGTCGCCTGGTGGCGCGCGCAGCACGTCACTCGTAAAAATACTCGGCGCCCGCCCCCGCGCTGGAGCGAGGAATAGCTACGATAACCTGATAAGTCTGATGAATTCATCACTAATGTAATTAAGACTGCTCAGTTTGATGAATTCACTGAACCCCTCAACACTCGTACTGATCTTACTGGGTATAGGTTCCTACCTAGTTCTCGACTCGGTTCAATCGACTCTACGAGCAGACATTTCTTTGTTGTCTCAACGTAGATGGCTTAATTAAATAGATTGGTAAATCAGTCGCCCTTACTACTCTACGCCTAGTTGTTCGATCTTTTATTGATGTTGTACATATTTTATCTGACTGAAAATGCGCGGATTAGCGAAAAACCCACATTTATACTGACCGCATGGCAATCAATAGATGAACTATAAACGATACGGAGCGCTACCTACCTGTACTATGATGTGTATTTTGTAGATAATAACACATTGGCGTATTACGCACGCGCAATACGGACCCTGACTTCCTATGCGCTGATATTCACAACTTTTCATAGAGACTATGACTCATAACGTTATGTTTGTGCTTATATGGTGTGGAACTATTCAGTTTCACATCCACTAAAGTGCACAATACTACAAGATATGAAATTAAAATAGATGGTGGGAAAAATAGGAGTCCTTACGTAACATTTAACCATTCCTCTCCCCTTTATTAATTGGTACTTAAAATATAAATTATAAGATCCTGTGGATAGACTCACGGTCACATAATGGTTACGACTTATATATAACACTTATTGCAAATTAAAGCAGGCGAATAAATAAACAAAAATCACGGGTTCAAGACTCTATCCAAGTATTTAAAGCTTATTGAATGTTCGGATATAATAAATCATTATTAATACAACGATTTTATGATAATTACAAAGTGACTGCTATTAAACGGTATTTACGATTGAACTTGCAATTAAGTGCAACATTTGAATGAGTTGAACTCACAAGACGTGAGAAGTATGGCAATATAATATCCACAAAAATAAACTAGGATATATTTAATTAGTGTAGTACGCTGCACGTGTACAGCTTTATTATTTTCTTTAATTCAATTAGTGTTCATCGTTTTACATTTATATTAGAAATATAAGTAGATATTTGGCTTGGAAGTTGAAAATACTAAGCTAGAGAACTGAAACAAGGGTGAACAATTATTCACTTGGTATAAGGTCGGACCTGCATAGACTACATAATTCGTTTCATGATTATTGTGGTCATCAACATCATCATAATTAATCCAGTATTGTGCCTTTGATGTAAACGGTTGAACTGAAATTGACGGGAATCTTCAAACAAAACTCATCAAGATTTTATGGTTTGACATTCTACTTTTGGCCCCGTAGTAAGTAGATCCTTGTCTAAAGTTACTGCGAAATTGATAAACCATGGGCACGTATTTTCATTTAAAATTAAGTGTTTTAACTCAGCAGTGTTATGATTGTTAAAATAAACAGGATAATTGGGAATATACCTATATGTCTATATTGTATAACAAGTTAGGTGTTGTTCAAAAAGGCGGTCGCATTTTTAAGCGTCCGTCCGGCCAACGACCCCTACTATTAGGACGGGAGGTGCATAACATTTTTGCACCCGGACAAATAGTTCCCGACGGTCTCGACGGTCTATTTTTGGATACGTACCTATAGGTATTGTATTTCTTGATTAATGACTGAATTGACAGACAGATTCGTAAATAGATTTATGGTGCTAAAGGAGAAAACATTTTGCATCTTTTTGTTTCACACAGATGTACAGCTTTATAATAATTTCTGTCTACTTTCTGGCTACTTGTACAGAACAATCAAATAAACAAATAATAAATTGCTTGTAAATGTGTGGATTTTGGAGGAAAAAAAAGACGCGAAATACCTAGATATAAACAGGTAGGTAAATATGTATAGGTGTATGAGCCTACTCGTAATTAACGTTTTATGTACCAATAAAATTACTGTCGTATAAATAATATGTTACATATGTTAAATGGATAATTATGTCTAGCTGTAATTTAATTATTTTTTTTTATTTTCATACCAATTATTATAACATAAATATAAATATTAGTTAATATTATATCCAATAGATATAGTT
>DWNM01000125.1:0-13757 GCA_018250375.1 Narcosius parisi helen
TTGAGAACTATTAAAGAACTATTAGGCAGAAATATGCCGGTATAATGAATTAGGTGCCTCCGAATTCGAACCAGAAAGGGTTCTACCGCCTTAACTCTATCTAATATTGTACCGCCGCCATTTTGTTGAAAACTACTTATCCGATTTGGATGGGATTTTTGTTATTCAAGTCTTCGATACAATGCTATACGACACGATACAATTCTATTGTTACTGGTCTTTAGTCGCGAGCGAAGCCGCGGGTTAAACTAGTAGCGTATATAAAGATACTAGCGCGCGCGTTTAATTGAGTAATATGAAGTAAGTACACATAACTAAAATTTTGTACCCTCAAGAATATTAATGAAACAATATTTTTTCAAATATGACGATTCCCGTAAGATATAGTTATTATGCTATCCCATAGGAACCGTGCAATTTTTTGAGATTAAATGCAGTGTGTCATTTTCTGGCATATAAACTAACCCCTTTGAAAAATCATATCGACCCTTTGCTCTATTGCCACAAAATATTAAACATATTAATTCAAATTTTAATAAGGAGTCTATTTTTTTATTACTATTATTATTTTAACTTCAAAAGGTGTTCGGTGCCGTGGGAATGACAGCCCGTTACGTGGAGTTATTGCCGTATTAAAACCCTCTCTACTCCTGTTTAGGACCGCCAACAATACGCAACCGAATTCCTCTGAGCACGGTGCACCTTTCGGGCTCTGCTCGGGGAAAGATTATGCTTATGCCGCACTTTTGGGTTTTAACGTTCTTGGGGTCGGCGGCCGGGTGATTCTTGCCGCCGGCAACCCCAGAAACCCCCTCGTAATCGTTTCTTACGATACTGTAGCCCTATTCTGTTCTCGAGCTACAGCGACTTTAATCAAACGTCCATTCACATGTAACCAAAACCATACCAGTTAAAGCTGGTTAAAGGTGTAGAACCTTTTGTGGTTCGTGTGGCCGCGGGTTAAGAACTCCGCGATCTTAACCTTCAGCCCGCGGGCGGGAAGACTCATTTCCCGGCCCATGCTAAAAAAATACCCTCCACTCTAAACCTACACTATATTATTTTTTTCATACGTGCCAAAAGAAATATTAGTCCAACAACTGTTTTCAAGCAAAATTCCTTCTCATATATTACCCTCACAGGGGTTAATTGTTGAATTTCCAAAAATGTTGAAACTGATAATTCTAACCAGAAAGCCATACACACCATATATATGTATATACCCGTACTTGCACCCATTTTTATAGAGCTTGCTGCATACTCGAAGGATTTTCAAATTTACTTCCTTTATTTTACCCTCTTAGGGGTTGATTTTCCAAAATGGGTGACACAGGTGTTTTATTATTTTTAACCAGAAAGCCAAACACGAATGTTCATAAAATACATATAGCCGAAATCGACGGACTTTTAAACAAACTTTCAACTCTTATATAGTTCTTTAGGGATTCTTTTTTTAAAATATTCAAATTGATATACCAATATTTATAACCAGAATGCCGAGTAATATTTTTTATATTGTTCTTACTTTAAAATTGACGAATTTTCAAATAAACCCCATTTAACCCCTTCTTGGGTTAATTTTCAAAAAATGGTGACACACATGTTTCATTATGTCTAACCAGACAGCCAAATACAAATTTTCGTGAAGATTGCTACGAATTCACCATACATCCGAAGAAAATTCATGCCCTATTTCACTCACTTAGGGGTTGATTTGTCAAAAACGGTGTAACACGTAATTTAATATTTTAACCAAAAATCTAAATACCAATTTTTATACACTTAACTTCAATATTTAGGGATTTTTAAACAAACTTTGATCCCTCATTCCGCCCTCTTGTCACAGAGTCTGATTCGAGAACGGCAGATTTTTAAATAAACTTATAAAAGTTTATTTAAGGAAGGTATAACCCTTACGCCGCCCGTTTTAGGGTTGATTTTACAAAAAACTGTGGATTAGATTATTCAAACGGTGAATCAAATAGCAATTTTCACACGGCCAGTAACAAAATCGGCAGATTTTCCAACAAACTTTAATCCTCTTAAAGGTTGATTTTCTAAAAACGGTGAATAAGGTGATTCATAATTTTTGGCCCGAAAACCATATACCAATTTTCATAGCGCTTGCTTCAAAATCGGCAAATCAATCAATAGATGAGTGAGTGAGTATCCCTAATGCTGTTATATATAGATATACGCAGCTTTTAATACCAAGCGGATAAAAGTAACTATTCTTAATTAAAACGAAAACTAAATTAAAGCAACCACAATAGAAATATGCAACTTCTGCATAAACGTTCCGCGAACAATACTCGTACAGTGACATAGAACATAAAATATTAAAACTCATCTGTAAAGTATTCCACGTGCACATTACTCTATCCGGGAACACGAGCGAGCCGAGATAACCCGGGTTATTCATTTCTGATGAACATTATAATTATTTTCATAATGAGGAACGGTCCCTTTGTGGGCCGGTTACCCGGTAATGTGTAATCAGCCCGGGTTTACGGAGCTCATAAAGTATTCAAAGGCATACTCGGTGTCCAAGTGTCGGGCGTCTTCGGGAATATGCTTTGAGGTGCGACGACTGCAGTGTCGTTAGGCTTCGGAAATATGCTTTGAAAGTATGCTGGAGTATTTCTGTTCTCGATTATCAAAGTTTGAAATTGGATTTCAATGGAGCTCCTAAAATTACTTCATAGACAGGTTTTTCGATAACGTTGTTGGGATGGCACTTTTTAATCAGACGTACACCACAAATACATACTAATATACTTTCATTATAATATTTTAATAGCCTCAGATCGTACTTTGCACTTGTGAGCGCAATTTTCTTAAACATATTTTTAACAGAAGTAGCTCAGTCTAGTAGTGCGATTCGGATATATCGTAAGAGTTTGAGACGAAGTTGTTCAAGTCGCTTCTACGATAGCCACGTTCGCTTCGGACAGTGTACCCGATCGAGACAACTGTACTTTGTTTAGAAAAATTGGTGACCCTGACGCGTGTGTTCGAATAATTTTGTTTGTTACCACGCACGGTGAGGTTATTGCAGGAATAACTCCTGCAATAACTCTCAAGTTATTCAATAAGACGAATACCATTTTTCTACTAGTTAGACGAATTATTATAAAAATGAATACCCTATTGCTCAAAAACATAACGTACATCACTTCCATAATTCAGACGAATCCAACGACGCTTCATATTTTATGTTAAAATCTAAAGTATCACATATACATACAAACATACACACGCTCGGAAAACGTTTCCCTCGGCGGTCGGTTAAAATGAGTAGTCTTTCTACTTTTTTTGTCAAATGTCCATCAGCGTCGATTACTTTCTACATTGCATGTAATCTCTCTTTCTGCGTTGAGTTAACGTTGCAGTGCACAAGTAGCGAGCGATGGCTCGACTACGTACCCGGCTAATGTCATATCACAAAACACGAATAATATTCACATTCACGTTGAGATGAAAATATGTATTGTTTTTTGTTATCATTTAATTACATTTTAATTGACAATATCAGTTACACGTCAACTTAGTATTAAATATAAAGCCTTATATTGGAAGCGGCGTTATTGCAGCGGAATTATAATAATCTGTTGATTTCGACTAGTTGCAGCGTCCAATAACGATCTGAAATTGCATTCCCCGCATGTCGACATCCCTGAGGTCCCATATTTGCACGATATCATTGCGCCGATCAGCTCAGAGACCCTAATCTGGTGTTGAATGATGTGCTTGTAACCGTTTTATGTCCCACCGTTGGGCATCTGTTGGACTTACATTGAGTATCTTAGTACATGTTAGTCTTCGAGAGTGGCGACACGTCCGTGTACGGCTTCAGGTAAAACCCCTGTTCTATGTGTTGGTTACGCATATCGATGGGCGGCAATGACTACTTGACTACCACTGGGTGTTTAAGGTGGTAGAACCTTTTGTGGTTCGACTGCGGAGGCACCACCGCCACAACTGTTCTTGCCTAATAACAGCAATGATAACCGCTACTGTATTCTAACTCCAACCTTATTTGGCGCCGAGTACAGGTGTCCACGGGCGGCAGTGGCCACTTACCATCAGGTGGACTGTATGCTCGTTTGTTACTATTATATTTTAGAAAAAAAGGTGGACGTGCTCGTTTCCTACTTTGGTCTTACTAACAAAAAAAGGAAATTAAATTGTTATGTACCCATTTTTATAGAAAATATACGGTCTTAAGATTGCACTTTTTCTTTATAAAGGAAAATACTTTACGAAGCGGTGATACTTTATGACATTAAAGAAAAAAAATCGTAAAAAATGTATACTGAATAGAATATTTTGATTTCGTTTCATTTGAGACGGATAATTGATTCCTCAGAACAGCGGTGTCACAGACAAGCGGGCCCCTCTTACATTCGATAGAAGCTCGTTATACGCGGCATTCGCAGGCGGATCACGTGATCACAGTAAATCCCAGTGATTTCTCCAGCGGCGAGGCACTTGTTTGAATGTGTGCGACTAGAGAAACAAAGGACGACCGAGCGCGAGGTTTTTAGTGGAACAGAACAACACACGTTATTGTCGCCCAAGGACGTCTTAACTTATTTGAAGGCGGTAGAACTTTTTGAGGTTCGACTCCGGAGGCACCACCGCCACACCTTTTTTGCCTGATAAGAGCGGCTTTAAATGACATTATGTTCTTGTGTGAAGGGTGTGGTGAGGTCATCTGAGGCGTTCTAACTTAGTCCTCAGGGGTAGCAACGCATGCGTGATCGCCCTCAGGTAGGATTCTAATCTCATCTGGGGTTGATTAATCATTCGCTTAAATCTAGAATATAAAATATAGTCTTATGAACAATGACAGTTTTGTTAACCAAAGCTCACACGTACACAGAGAAAATTACAAGATTTATCTCTGGACTGTATCGCTAATAAATTTTTGAGCTATTTGTGACGTAAACGCACAACTTCAATTTTTTTTAAAACGACATCTTATGACATCAGACAATAAATGGAAAATAAAAACGGTCTTAGGTTTTAAAATAAGATATCTTGTCGTTATAATAAATATAGGAGGAAACATAAAAATCGTAACTAAATATTCAGCGAATCTTTCCGGTGGATTACCCGATCCCACAAAGGACCGGGTAAAAAGCCTCAACTGTCCCGGAACGGGCTGGAGTAGTGATACGTTTCTGTACTTGTTATTCCGTGGGCCCTCCGCTACGTGGTCGCCAGGGTCGCCAGCCGTTCGTTAAAGGAGGGATGTCCTATTGCCTAGCCCCAGTTTCCTGTGCCTACAGCATACTAACGAAAGACATAGTAATAAATAACCTCAAATTATTGAACTTTCTATTCCAGTAGGAGATACGAAATAGGGCCGACCTTCACCCATCCGTTTAATGGATGAAACCTGTTGTATATCAACAATGTTTAGTATGATGTATGAAAAAAGGGCTTTTTTCTTAAAAATGAGCCTTTTCCTTTAGTTTGCCATATGTCCTTCTTTTGCAGAGTTTGATCCTTATAAGCGACACTATCACTTAGCATAATAATGTACAATGCGATTTTTTGAAAAAAATTGTCATTTTTGCAGGTAAAACATACTGTATTATCGTGCTATCTGATAGTGTGTCTTATAAGGATCAAACTCTGCAAAGAAATGATACAGTTTTTCGTACATTATCATACTCAATATTTTTGAAATTGAAATTTAAAATAGTCTGGCCAGGAATTTTTTAGTCAACCCACACACGATATATTTTTGAACATACTAAATTTGATATATAACAGGTTTCTTCCATTAAACGGATGGGTGAAGGTGGGCCCTAGTTCGGATTTTAGATCATCGTATTTAAGTCAGTCAAGCGATTCGTGCTTTGAATGCGCTATAACCATCACGCCTACATATGTGCACATTAGAGCAGCCGTGAAGAGCTCCCGCATTCCCGACGAGGCACATAGACAAACTTACGTACGGACGTTCAAATTCATTAAATATATATTTTTAGGATGATCACATTTCTCCTTGCACACCTTCTGTATTATGAACTTTATTCATTATACGGAATGAACCTCCTGTATTATGAACTACGTCAAATGTCACACTTGTCCGTGCGCGCAATATTCGTATACATGTATATTGTTTACTACTAAAAACGAGCTTTACTATTTGTGTTGTCTACGGACTCCACGATATTGTTGTAAGAATTATATCTAAGAAGAGTAATATTTTTCGGTAGGACTCCTGTTATATTTTATTCTGGAAGCATTGAATATGATCGTATTCCCACTTAGTGTTCTCTGTACAAAAACATATATTATTAGGAGTATTATAGACATATATTATAAGTGGTCACCGTCGCTCTTAGATGTCTGCAACAAACTTCATATAGACCAGAGGTTCTACCTGAAGGCGAGACGCGTGGCAACTCTTGATGACTATGATGGTCGTTTCATATGTAAGTCAGCCAGCATCTACACCATTCCACCGAAATTCAAAAACAGCTTCATGCTAGAAATAGGTGTGGCGGGGATACCGCCCCGGTCAAACGATACTCGCTAAGTTTATGTTGAAATACTGCTTAACGACAGTTATTTAATGTACTTATTAATAAAACTACAAAAATAATTCAATGTATTATTCTTGTAGTTTTATTAAAAAGTTTGTCGTATAATCATTGTTTGCAAGTATTCACCTATTCGAGGAGTCCCGCAACGTCCCACTTTGAGCTGCCAGGTTGGCAAGCCTACTCTCGTGAGGAAAAAGATATTAGTTTTGTTGAGGGAAACTTTGTTATAACAAGTTTAAAAGATCTGAAACAAGGAAAAGAATGTACTCAACGACTTAAGACGTAGATGAGCCCATCCATAAGACTTTGACTACGGATACTCACGATACTGTGGATACTATACTTACTACTTAGTAGTTTAGTACTATACTAGTAGACCTTCATATTGGCCGAAATTTAACCACAATTTAATTTAGGCATACATAAAAATTCTCTTTGCACACCTTCTGTATTATGAACTACGTCAAATCTCACACTTCTTCGTGCGCGCAATATTCGTATACATTTATATAACACACACTGTTGTCTAATTCATGAGCTTATGATAAAAAACTGGCACTCGCTTTAGTGGCAAAGTAAGAAAAACTCATATTAAATAAACCTACTTTGAACAAATCTTTATATATTCACCGACATTAATTCAATGGTTCAATAAAGCGGTTGAAGTTTAAAACTCAATTCCCGTGTCGAAATTCGCCAATACGTGACGTAGATAGCATAATGTGACAGCGATCCATGAAGACAATCCCCCGGGAACGTCGGGAAAGTTTGCGTAATACGCGTCGAACACTGAACTGAAATCTCCGTTCCGTTCGCTACCTACCTACCTACCCACAAACCCATTTGGACCAGTATTACAATCACTCCACCGTACATCGCGTATTAGTTTACTGATTGCATTAATAAACGGTGCTACTGACTGGCGATGGACGATGTTCAAATATTGATCACACTCGGACTCGGTTACCCCGCGCGGATGTTTAATTGATGGTCGAACCTTCATTTAGAGCTTATCTCCAAACCGGTTAATCACCGAAAAGCAATTTAATTGAATTCAAATTTTATTGGCTTATCAATATTCACTTGAACAGTTTATTGGTGATTGAAAATTCATTATTCATCAAATAGGTATTTCGTTGGATGAACATTTTTAGAGTAATTAATTTAATAGCTCATAACGCGGGGCGCTTTAAAATCTGCTTCAAATTTGCTACTATTATTTTATGTAAGTTATATGAAGCCCACACCGTTAGGTCGTCGCGTATACTCCGACACGAGCTCTTTGAACAGATCGACTGTTCGCTTTTTATTAAATATCATCGGAACTTAGTTTCAACAAGTGCTCGTATTTGTTATCTGGCCAGTTCGTTTGGGTACGACGCAGAAGCCACCCGCGGACGAACTTCTGCAGCGGGCTGTCGCATCACATTACAGGCGAATACACCACTCGCGATTTACTTACAGAATACGAAATTTTTTCAAGATTTATTTATTTCTCTCAATTCAAGACGGTATCGAATGGTTGTATTGTCATCAATACAATAATTTGATAAGTGTCCTTAAGTACCGATCAGAACCTAATCGATATTATTTTATAGCCTAACATTTGAAATACATGAAATTTTGTAAAAAAAAATCTCGTGGGCCCCTAAGATCAACCTTCACTCATTTCATTCTATCTGATTGACCAATAGTATCGACCACTTGGTAACAACCACAATCGACGGTAAGCGATGTGATCGATTGATAATAGAATCGATGTACTCGTTCGATGTGGGCAACTTAAAAGTTATTTTTCTACCTTTTTTCGGGACAAAAGTTATTATATTTATGTCCTTTTCTGAACCCTTGACTACTTGTGTGCAAAATTTCATAACGCTCAGTTGAGTAATTGAGGTGTGAAATCGGTGCAAACAAAGAAATACATCATATTTATAATATTAGTTTTCAATTTATAATATTATTATTAATTATACTTTAATCCATTATATCAAGTCGGTTAATTGTTGAGAATATTCAACATATAATCATTTTTACATTATAATCGTACAAGTGTTCAAATTGGACATTACTTCTACTGTTCTTACATCTAGATCGATTAAACTGTGTACTCGGCGGTTGCCACGAGGGCGTTGGGTGCGGCGTCAGTAATACTCAGTTTGGTTTCTGGTTACAGCTGTCAGCGGTCACTCAGTGCAGTGAGCACCTTTTATTAGGTACAGTAATAGTTCGTTCTTCTCTATTATTTCTACCACTATCCTCGTTTGCGTATCTATGTTTTGTGGAGACTTTGCGATGAAGTAACATTTTGTTGAAGCTTGATGTTAATAATTCTATGCTGTCGACACTAAATTTAAATCAAACAAATTATGAAAGACCGGTTCATCGAAGCACACGACTATTAAAATATACACGCGTGAAATATTCAAAAATTAATATCGGATCGGTTTAAGAGTGACACGAGATAATGTTTCATCCTTTTTGTGTCCAAAACTTTGACGGCATCAATTTTTAATGGGATCCGTGACGATAAAAATATCCTAAAATTTAAGCTTCTCAAAGTATGATTGATAGCGTCATTTATGTCGTCAGTCAATTAATCAGAGGCAGTATTTTTGGCGTAAAATTCGTAACTTTTAATTTTTTTTCTCCAATATGAAACAACTGGTATATTGTCCCTTAATATATTTATGCGAGTTTATGTTGTTAAATTAACATAATTTACTAAAAGTTTTGTAATGCAAGCGCTCTTATTTGTTTTAGTTGAGAACAGATCTTATGAGCGCGCCAAAATGATATATATCATTCTTTGGCGCCCCTTACTCTCCAAATAGCTTTAATTCTCCGATACTTATCATTACATTCGTTCTTGTTTAATTACAATGTATTTCAAGTACGCCTTGGTAACGTACAAAAATAAGTTAATAAATCATATTTTATTTGCACGAGGATATATCCCCGAAATACCTTGTTTGTCTGATGTAGCAGTAGGCTTTGATATACGCGTACCGGCTTATGTCCCCGCGAGATATAACTTTGCAAATTAACAAATTTCGAACCGTGCTTCATTTTTTGTGTCAATTATTTATTCGGATTGGAATCTCTTTGTTTATTTTGCGGGTGTAATGATTCACTGTGTCGGATATTCATGTGATTCATAATAATATTATGCCTATACGTAAATATTCCCAATACGACCTCTAATCGAAAGAAGTTATATTTTTAATATTCAATTTTTATGCCATTAATATAATGATTAATTGCTTCTTTTTCATTTGTTTCAGAAATCCGTTGAATCAAATTTGATAATTATAAGAAAACGTACTGAGACGCTAGAATGTTCAGGATAAAAAGAATAAGACATCACAAGAAATACAAAGTGCGGTGAACGATGCGCCAACGATCAACATGATAGAAGAGGTTCGCGATACGTCGAAACGAACCTATTGCAAAGAGTCTACTTTAGTCGAAGAACCCAAATGCTGTTTCGTTTCTCGCCGTGTTGACGACACGAGATCGTTCTGCTGCCGATGCGCTCACAAGCGACGAGCATCGCCACTCACCTGCCTGGCAATATGCTTCCTCGTACTGAGCTACAATCTCCTCGGTGGTTTTCTTTTCCTGGCAATAGAAGGTGGTGCGGTCACAGAAGAAACGTCGGTTGCGGCATCGATGCCAAATTTGAGCCAATCGCAAGGCGGTGGAGACTTGCGTTCGAAAACAGTAGAACGTCTCTGGTCTATTACCGAGGATCTAAACATTCTGTACAAGGAGAATTGGACAAAGTTGGCCGCGAAAGAGTTGATGGACTTTCAGAAGGTCCTGATGAAATCGATGAGAGGTGGCCACGGCTCGTTGGAGGACCGACCTCACTACGATTCAGGCGAATACCGCTGGACGTACGCCAGCAGTTTTCTCTACGCCCTTACTTTGATTACAACCATTGGTAAGTTCAACATATAAGATAACATTGAGTAATTTAAGCAAACATTCTGTTCTGTAAACTAAATCCTTATCCTTACTAATATTATAAATGCGAAAGTAACTCTGTCTGTCTGTCTGTTTCTTCTTCACGCCTAAATCACTGAACACATTTGGATGAAATTTTGTACATAGATAGTTTGAGACCCGAGAAAAGGACATAGGATAGTATTTATCCCGGAAATCCCACGGGAACGGAAGCTATGCGGGTAAAACCTAGGGACGTTCCATCTTTTAGGTTAGGTGTAAGTTTTCTTTATTTTAATACTGTTTTTATCCAAAATTTACTCAAAAACTACTGATCCGACTTGGATGGGGTTATCGTTATTCAGGTATTCGATACGATATGTATTGTCATTGATCTTTGATCGAGAGCGAAGCCGCGAGTTAAAACTAGTACTCAATAAATCTTCTTTGTCTCCAGGTCACGGAAACGTCACTCCAACCTCGACTACGGGCAAGATGATGGCGGTGCTGTATGCCTGCATTGGGATACCTCTTATCATGCTGTATCTTTCCACTATCGGCGAGGCGCTTGCGAGGAATTTCCGAGCACTTTATTCAAAGATCTGTCCCGAGCGCCTAAAAAGTGGAGATTATCATACCAAAGCCGATTGTCTTAGCAGATACACTTTGCCTGGTGTCGAATGTAGGCAATACGTGGACTGCGACAGAAGAGAAAAATATCAGGAGCGTCAAAAACGAACACCGTTCCAGGCCGCATTGAACCAAGACAGTTTCAGTGGGGGTTATCATTGGACGTGTCGCGACCACACGCGAGTGCCAATTATTCTTAGTTTATTACTCATAGCCCTGTACATAGCGTTAGGGACGTTTGTGTTTCAAATGACGGAGAAGTGGAACTTAATAGATGGATGCTATTTTTCGTTTTCGAGCCTCGCTACGATAGGGTTCGGAAACTTGAAGCCGGGACTTTACGCCAGCACCGTATCGGCGAAGGCGGAGGACATAGCGGTGGGAGTATGTTGTATTTACATTCTAGTCGGTATAGTGGTAGTTGCTATGTGTTTTAATCTTATTCAAGAGGACTTAAGTATAGCGTTGCGCGGTTTTACGGCGCTGTGTACGGGTGGTTCTAAGTCTCGAGCGGTACACAGCGCGGAGGCGTGCGATGAGAAAATGTCCATGGCCGTGGTTTCCTGACATAGGGAGACGGCCGACGGGCCGTCCGGTTCCGGCCACGAGAAAAGGCCGCAGGTCAGCTTTAAGATAGATAGCTCGAACCCCACTAAGTTCAATAGCTTACCGAGGAGGAAGTCTTCGGCGTACACTGAGGAAAATTTCCAAAGGAACACTGCGGCGCGTCGCTCGGCGGGTAACGTGGAACGTTGCGTCGAGTACTTCGTTCCACGGAGTCTGAGCGAGTTCAACCTGAGCGGTGCGGGGACTAGTAGCGAACTGTGCGCCGTGACGACGCCGCAGGAGCGCGGGCGCGCGTCACGCCGCGACAAGATGGTGACGTTCGAGGACGACCGCGCGGCGGCGGGCGCCGGCGCCGCCGACGCCGACGACGTGTTCATGTGACGCCGCGACAACGCACACGTAGAGCACTTTGTTTGGACACCATTTGTTACATTATAATAAATATAAGTTTTTGCACATTTCCTCTTTTATTGACAAAATTCCTGCATAACATAGATTACTGCAGTGCAAATTATAAAAAACTATTATCATTTGTATTTCAATCAGATTAGGTTGGCAGTTATTGGTAAGACAAACATAGAAAATACGAGGTAAAATATGTACCTTGTCCACTAGACAGATTAATAGTTATTGATTGCATAAACTTTTCTTACATTCAATGGTAACTTGCTAGCTAATATAAATGATGAAGTCACCTCACGCCGTTCCACTGTATGCATTGTTTGTCACAAACAAGTTACGCCAAAATGAATGGAGTCATCTAATCACACATTCCTGGAGATGTTCCCAGATCCAATTACGTACAAACGTGTCGTCACTGCCACGAGCTGGATTCGTATGGAATGGTACATCTTATTTAGATTAATGACGTACTGGATGTAAAGCTAATTCTACACTCATGTACACATGCTCACGTAAATACAGAAGATTCAACGCTCAGAATATTACGCACTGTTAGGTTAATTTTGTGAATATGATTTATTAATGGACGTGAAATTCCTAGCTCTTAGCTTCCTTATTATATTAGGGCAAGCTTAAGTAAATAATAAACATTAGAGAATATGTATAGAGAAGAAGACAGGGATAACACTTCAAGGATGTGAAGACTACAATAATTGTAATGAGGCAACACAACGAGATGGAACCTGGAGGAATACTAAGGGCTGAGGTACGTAACAGAAAGACAAAAATAAGGAAATAGATACTACAACAGGTTCAATAATTTCCACTTTTAACTATTTATTTACATGTCTGAATTTAAGGTTTAATTCACTAATTAGGGTAGCAAAAGTCAGAAACTTAACTGCAATAAAGGCGAAAGGTTAATAAGATAAGGACAAAGAGACAGAATAAAATTATAAGGATTCCGTTTTTTAGTATTTGGCTACGAAATCCTAAATAAGTTTGCTATTTGTGGCTAGTGATCGTGTTCTACACAGAAACTCTTGAACAACACAACAACCGCGTCGGCTTCTACTAGTAATTAACAAACTTAGTTCGGTAACGAAATTTAAAACAGGAGCAAAGTATTTTACTTTTGACATCATAAATCATTTCTCCACCTCTAAACGTATTCTGCAACATCAGAGGCAGATGTTTTATACAGTCGACCGCCGAGCGTTCCTGAATAATGTATACCAGTATTTGTGAGTATAATGGCTTTTTATGTTAATTTCATTAATGGCATTAACGGTGTCATTTAACGCGGCTGCTAGTAAAATTTCACTGAACATTTGTTGAGTTTTGGCTGTGTGTAGATTACTGTACACAGATATTGTAATAGAGATTACGTTAATATTATCTATCTATCTATCTAATACCGAAATAATAAGAACAAAAGCATAAAAGTTTTGAAGGTAAAAACTGTAGCTAAAACAAAAACAGCTTGTGTAAAATTTACATCTAAAATTACAGCTACAGCTTATTAGGTTTCCTCTTCTCCTCGTCTGTTCGTGGCTATAAGATGTTTGTAAATTATTGTATCCTCGCACACACAGATGACAGGTTGGCGCAAAATTAACTCACACATAAAACAGCGTGCTATAATTA
>DWNM01000126.1:0-13739 GCA_018250375.1 Narcosius parisi helen
TTCGAGGCCGATCTGAGGACTAAGTTGGAACGCAATGTGTTTCATCACCCTTACCACACCCTTTAATCGAGCACACTCAGTAGAGCTCAACACTGCTGTCATAAGGCAGAAATAGGCATGATACTCTTTTTGTGAAGTCTATCATCACATCCCATCACTGAAGTCATGTAAAACCACTAGCTTGTGCCCGCGATTCCGTCCGCACGGACTTAATTTACCACATTAAAAAGTATCCTATATGTTAATCCAGATCATAAACTGTGTGTGTGCCAAATTTAACCCAAATCTGATTAGTGGTCTTTACGTGGAAGAGGAACAAACATACATCCACCCATCCATCGTCAAAAACTTTCGCCTTTATAACGATAGGTTCCCATGGTACGTGCTACCACAGATGGACGCTGACTGGCCTGTACCACGGACCGTTGGAAGACCCTTGGCCAGGGCCGTGGCTATCAATCCTCGTCAGCCGTCCTTGCAGCAATCCGTGGATTTACGGATCGTCGGAAGCCACAGCCATTAGGATTTGTTTTCAGTCAAGTCTATTTGTAATCAATGTTTGTTAGTTACTTAGTAGTATAATTAGTTAGCATTAAGGAATCTCCACACTCAGCTCCCATGTCACCGGTCTCGGTCGACTGGGGTTGTAACTGTCGAGTATCGGGTCCGGTTTCGATCCGGCGCCCGGTCACCGACACGGTGCCTGAGAATCAATCGACTCAAGTGCATCCTTAAGGTCAAGTTCCGTTACTGCGATTATGCGTTTATTATGCGCGAGTTTTGATCAAATCGTAATAATTTTCTGTTAGCGTTAGTCTGAATAATTTCTGATACCTACATTTAAATGTTACTAGCTTGTGTCCGCGTGGACATAATTTAACACATTTAAAAGTATCCCATAAGTTAAGTCAGATCATAAACTGTGCGTGTGTCAAAATTCATCCAAATCTTATTTGTAGTTTTTACGTGAAAAAGGAACAAACATCCATCCATCCAAACTTTCGCATTTATAATATTACGAGGATAGGATGAGTCAACAAATCGACCAGCCACTACACGGAAACAATATTTTTATTCAAGTAACAAAATTAATAGGTGATTAGACGTAAATAAGTTCGATTGATAAGTATATTCGAAGATTTTTGAGCAATGATGTGGCAAAATGTAAGATCCATTTGACCATTTAAATGTTTTGTGGTCGAGGTTGATATAAAATATATCAATTTATTTTCACCACATCCTGTTCATGAATTTTTGTATGACTGTCATGTGGTATTCGCTTGATAAGGTATATGTGTCAACGAACATGGCGGAATATATAGTAGGAGACACGAACTAGGGCCGACCTTCACCCATCCGTTTAATGGATGAAATCTGTTTCATATCGAATTTAGTATGTTAAAACAAAAGTCGTGAGTGGGTTGGCTAAAAAATCCTAGCCAGACATTTCAATTTTAACTACTAGTCCATTGAAATATTACATTGAGGTTGCAATTTTCAGAGAACGCAATTTCATTTTTTGGTTGTCAAGGGGGAGTTGGTGTAAAGCTAAATACAAGTTTGTAGGGTCGCAACTTTCATGGAAAATATATTTTGATATTATTAATAAGACTTATTACAATGAAACCTAGGAAAGTGAGAATGGAAAGTGGAGTATGCCTACTGGGGATACCACAACCCGACGAACTTGGATTGAAATAACAAATATCAACAGTTAAAATATGTACCTATGTAGGTTTTTAAGGTAATTGAGGTTTTGATCACTTTTTGGAAAACTATTTTTAAGTAAGATAGAGGTATAAGACAGACCAATTGGTCATAAGTAGTTGGATGATACTTTTCTTCTCAATGTCCGGTGTATTGCCAGTATTAGAAGGTACTTGAATGTCTTTGGGAAAACCGAAATGATAAAACTACGTGATACACATTCCTTAAATTAATATTAGTCTAAGTGAGATACGTTACATACTAGTATGGAAGGTTCTCCGTGATAGTCCACATTCTCCACTACCTTATTTGCCGGGAAAGGCCAATACTCCGATTGAGGCATCAACTTTTGGCAAAATGTAGGTAAATTAAGTAAAATAACCCTTTTTATTTTATTTTATTGTATAACTGTATTATTCCAGTTATTTTAAAATTGCTCACAAGGCTGAAATATAATAATAAAAAAGATAATAGATATTGCTCTATTCAATGAGATATTTTTTTTATTTTTCTGGTGGTTAACCATAAACACAGTCATAATTTAGTGTAAACCTGTAAGGTGTCCACTAGTGTAATCAACTCCTTAGAATACGTACTATTACGTTATTGCAATATTCAATGTATGTAATGTCGAGACCCCGAGGGGAAAAAATGTAATATAACATTCAATAATATGTCCCGTTATTATACTAAGATAGTTTTGATTAAGTAGAGGCTTTTGACAACATAATCGATGTAAAATATATCTGTTTTACTCAGTCGTCTTTTTATAAACATATAATTATGAAAACAAATAAATTTATTGTAGGTACCCAATTACAGTAATGATCTCATATTAATTTGTAACAATAAAATACAAGTTAGGAATGGCCGAGGCCCATTCCTCCACCGCCGCAAAATATTTATATATATATATATACATATACATATATACATATATATATATATTTTACGTACCATGGTATAGGGTCGTGCAATAGACAAAAATTACAAAAACGTTATCATATTGTTAACGGCAAAAGGAAAAGTAGCTAATATAAAGGTTGTTACAGATTCACACACTGAAATTTATTAGCAGCGTTTTCCCCTGATAGAAAACGCTTATTAAAATACTTACCTAATTCGAAGCTTATGATTGAGATAGGCACTTCCGTTTCCCGTAGATTTTAGCTATTTTAGTACTTTTTTACCTGTAATTCCTAGTGTTTCCGGTAGCTCACCGCAGATGGCGCTTTCTCAAATCCATATAATGCCTTGCAGCGCCATTTTAGCTCATTGGGTTTTTCAATCAGCAGGCAGAATTAAAAAGTAAGCTTCGAATTAGGTAAGTATTTTAATAAGCGTTTTCTATCAGGGGAAAACGCTGCTATTAAAAGCACTTGACCGTAATTCGAAGCTTATGATTGAGATGTGTCTGTTATCGCCTGGTGAAGCTCTGGGAACACTTAATGAAAAATAATACGCCAATGTGATTGTAAACAAAATAATTTGTTATTGCTAGAAGACATAAATTATGTCTGAATAACAACTATTTATAGCCGTGTAACAAGAAATTGAATTGATTGAACTTTTTAAAACATTGATCATTAACAATCATTTTAATATTTTAAAAAAATAAATTAGGAAATATGGTGATTAAATACCAGATCTTTATGATCAGAAAGCGTTACCCATGTGGAAAACGCCAATAGTTTATTCTGTGCAATGAGAGCACAACACTTTCGCCACAGTCAGACAGCCATGACTGTCTTTAGCACTTCACGAATTAGGTTTAACTAGGTTTGTTAAAATTCCATGAAAAGTATTAACTTTTTAAGTAGTAAGCTACTTAGCTTATCATACGAAACGTTTGTAATTAAATGTTAGCAATTAAAAATTACCACTTCTCATTATTTCACGCCTATAACAGACTGAAGACATTAGCGGAACGCCAAGTACCACGTTCTAGAGTTTCATGTAGAGAAAAAATTAAATCAGAGTTTGGATGCAACTACTGATTTTATACCACCGAGTCCTGTATACTTGGATTTTTCAATAAACGGTTAATTCACACCGCAAACGCTGTGTATGACGCATGTTTAGTCGATCCCTTTTCAGTCAAATTTTTTGTCGATTTCACGATAAACATTTATCAGTGATAATTGACATGGTTTTTGATTCAAGTGACAAGGTTCGTATCATTGTCTTTATTAACAGTCACTTTACAACTACTTTACCTGTAGTCCTGTACTCACAGTTACTAGTTATTGATCCAAAATTCGAGCATATAATTATAAATGTATATATTAAATCTAATACAATGTTCTATCTATGTCAACCCTAAGAAGGGATTAAAACATAGCGCCTGAATATAAAAAAGAAAGATAATAGTTGCATGTTATGATAGAGATTTATAGAGATTATTACAACTACTTGAATAGGTAGATAAAAAGTGTACACTAATTACATACCAAAAGGATGGTTTCGCAATCTTTGGACTTTTAAGTGATAGGTATCGACTTTAATATATTTATTTAGTTTATCTAGATGTGAGAACGGAGGTATTTGTGTAACATAATTGCACTGGATAGACCGCAATGCAAATCTGCTAAGAACTGATCAAGTAGAGTCCCATGTAAGGTTTATAAAATTAATAGTGTGTTATTAGCATTGTCTTCTCAAGGCAGACTGTCGCTAAGAGTTTTTAAAACAAACATACCTGATGAACTGTTCATTTATCTCCTTGGTCCAGCCTTATATTTCCACACCTTGAGGATTAGATAATATAGGTTTGGAGGTAATAGATCCGTACATGGTTCGCATGTAGGTTCGTCAAGACAAACAGAACCGCGAGGTCTGCTTTGCGATTTGGTACCCACGAAGTTTCTCCTGCCAAAGTACTATTAACAAGAACATGTCTGTTACACCATACAAGTACGGCAGCGCTTTGGATGTTAGGAATGGAAGAAGAAATACCCATACCACACGACAATTTTACTTGAAAATGAAAGTATCATAAAAACAATGTTTTAGGTTCTTTCCATTTAGCGTCACACCATTATAAAATAACGACAGCTCTCTCAAACTCTATTATCAGAATTTCCTTTGGCAAATATTACTTGACTTACTTGACTTACATGAATATTACCTGACAATTCGGTCATAGATGTTACTCGTTATTTGGGTATTAGTCAATTCCTGGACAGGAGATCAACATGACTTGTACCTGCAATATGCGGTATGGAATGGATAGCAAAGAAATTCTGGAGGTGATGTAGTGCACCAATAGTGTTGTTATTGTTATTGCAATAGATTCAGCTGTACTACTGATTTGTTTCCACCCACTTTCTGAAGATTTTCAGATTGCAATGCAAGTTTTGCTCTCGTGATGAACATAAGCAATATTGTGTGCTATTTGCTCTCGTGATAAACATAAGCAATATTGTGTGCTACTGTGCACCTTAAGCCAGATTTGGATGAGCATGTTGCTATACAGTAAACAGGAGGCGGATAAAAAACCTCTCATGAGAGATAACTGTTCAGATTTTACTATGACAGTTTTGCTTGATAGACTTCAGACCTTTGAGGCGATCTTTTTGATCGGATGGTGCAATAACTTGTTCATAAAAGTTGGGGATGTAGCCGACCACAAAGCTAGCGAAGTTTAAACAGGCCTACAATATTTTCGTCTTACTTGAACTTGGCATATGACCAGCCTAACTTTATTTTCAGCGATAATGTTTTTATTTTGGAAGAAACATTAATTTGTATCATGTTCACCATTGAACATCCAAATAACCAAGACGCTTGTGAGGAGCAGTTACAAACGTTTCAAGGATAATGTTTCGATTAAGACCTTAACGCATGTCTATAGAAATTTGAACAACTCTGTAGTGTGACTACCTAGTCACGTAGTTTTGGTGAACAGTTAAAAATAGTCTACGTATAAAATAATAGTTATACTCCTGTAACGTTTGTAGGCTATCCAATAGGTGTGAATCGAAATGATATTGAGGTAAGAACTGAGACTTAAGACAAAGGCAGCAACTCATTTGAAAATGTTCTTTATAAATTAAGTTTGAAAAGTGGAGGTGGAAGGCTTCTGAAGGAATCTGATTATCAATCGGAAGTATTTTATTCAAGGTAGATCCTGTTCCAAAATTTTTGAATCGTTAACAATTAACCACCACTTCGCAGGGTGTTTTGCTATGGAGAAGAAGTGGAAAGGAAAGGGACATCTTTGATTAATTCTAATAATGCTATTACTGCTTCCATCTCCATCACATTTTCGTAATATCAGTTCAAGAAAACCGTAGGACTTCGAGTTATTATGAATGAGGTCTAAGATTAGGCACCTCTTGGGTCTCGAAAGGGGAGGGCTTTTAAAGCTTGAAGCCTCGATTTTGGAATGAATTACTCAAACTCAACTTTACATTATACTAAATTGACCTAACTTTATCTATTTATTTTATAGTCTCTGGTTTGGTCCGTCTGGTATCATGGTCAATATTACGATAGCCATTCCTTGAGAATGGAGTGATATTACAGGTCTGGATGAGCCCGGCACATTTGGACGTCTGGTATTATGATCAATACTATGATAGCCACCCCTTGACAATGGTGTGATATTTGGATGAGCTCGGTACATTTGTTAAGTATGTTGAACGTCTAATATTACGATCAATAATATTACGGGTCTGGACGAGCCCGGTACATTTGTAAGTATGTTGGACGTCTGGTAACACGTTCAATATTATGATAACCACCCCTCGATACTGGTGTGATATTACAGGTCTGAATGAGCCTGTAAGTATGTCGATCGTCATACGATAGTGTCGCATGCATGTACTCACGTCACTTTGCAGCGAGGGCGCACGCGACTGCAGTATTGTTTAGATCTTAGAGAGGACCGATTTTGTGGGCCAGCACACGCGTCCTGCTTTTTGTAAGTCAATATAATGACAGCCACCCCTCGTAGAGTGGTGTGGTGTTATATACAGGTCTGGACGAGCCTGGTATATTTGTAAATATTTTTAACGTCACACGTGTCCTTACGATGATGTGGAAACCGACTAGGATTGTTTGAATCCTTAGTGAGGACAGATTTTGACGAGCCAATGGGCTTCGCAGACGCCACCCGAATCCGACTATGATTGTTTAAATCCGTAATGAGGACAGAATTTGGCGAGCCAAGAGGCTTTGCAGACGCCACCTGTATTTTAGTAGTCGGTATAATGATCATGTACAGGTTTAGATAAGCCTGGTACATTTGTATGGCCAAGCCTGGTACATTTTAAAATGCCGTACAATAGCGTTAGACGAGTCTTGTACATTTATAAGTATTTTGGGCCCAATACAATAACAGATAGTCACAGGTGTCCTCATGTTATTTCCCCGCGAGGGTGGAAATTGACTGTAGGATTATTTAGATCCTCTCATTCCTACATGAGAAATTATCCGTCCTAACGGATATTGGCGGACCAGAAGGCCTTGCAGACGCCACCTGATTTTTCTTTGTCAATATAATGACAGCCACCCCTCGAGAGTGGTATGGTTTTTATACAGGTCTAAGAGAGCCTGGTATATTTGCAAGTATTGTGGGCACCATATAATAAAGTCAGATATCTTACGTATCTTGCGAGTCTTAATAAGAGTGTAATTTACTCTTTAAATGGTATCTCTCCTGTAAAAAAAACTTGTAAAAAACTTACAACCTAAAAGGTTAGTACGGACTTCTGTAAAAAAAACTTACAAACTAAAAGGTTAGTATGGTAATATCCCATTATGCTTTATTAGACTGATATCAGGTGTGTTAAGCTAATCCTATTGAGTAAGTTCACTATTTATATATATTCGTATAAAGGCCTACGAATCAGATATTCTAAGTATCTGCGTGCTTAACTTTAAATAGAGTTGGGTGTCCGAAGCGAGAGTAGTGGGAACGGTAATTTCCTTTAATTTTCGATTCGATTTTATAAGTAACACAGTTACTATTCAGGGACAAAATAAATTAGGGGTACCTTGACACGTTTGTCGCACAGATCCCCGCTAGTATTCGAGCATATCACTGTATGATAAATAAACGATACATGTTAGCTAACTCACGCTATTTACACTTCGTTTTGTTAATAATTATGCTTTACTTAAATTTACTTTTACTTTTTTGATTGTCACCTGCAATAAAAAATAATTATTATTAATTAATTATTTTTAACCGACTTCCCAAAAGGAAAGAGGTTATCTATTTGTAGTGTATATTTTTTTGTCTATACGTAAGCTTGACATTGCTTGTGGTTTTCAATAAGTTCATGAACCTGGCCAGTTATTCACCTATTTTGTTATTAGAACCTGGA
This sequence comes from Narcosius parisi helen, assembly GCA_018250375.1. Taxonomy (NCBI): domain Eukaryota; kingdom Metazoa; phylum Arthropoda; class Insecta; order Lepidoptera; family Hesperiidae; genus Narcosius; species Narcosius parisi. Next base: position 8,040 of record DWNM01000126.1, read on the forward strand.
AGTACCAAACGAACATGCAGTCTACCTGATGGTAAGTGGCTAGTGCAGCCTATGGACACCTGTAATCGACCCCGTATAAGATACGAGTCGTACCCAAGGTTGACCACAGATGCGTTGCTACCCCTGAGGGCTAAGTTCGAACGTCTCGGATATGTATCTACCCCTTACCACTCTTCAAACGATAAACAGCAGCGCTTAACACAAAATAAGTAAATAATTGTCACGTGACATTAAACAATATCAGGTAAGTAATTAAACAAGGAAAATGTTTCTACTACCTGCAAAAGTTCTATAGCGCTGAGGAATCTAAAAGAGATTAATAAATATACGCGGAAGAGCTTGAATGCGCGTTCGAGCAAAAAATAAAAAAATACGTTATATGCCGCGACATTTGGTACGCTTGAAAAATAAGATTAATAGAATCATTGATGATATCAAATTAGGTTTCATTTATAAGCGTCGTTTAGCGTGCGACAATTCCGGTTTTGGTAATTACTTTGATACAAGGAAAAGTATTGGTAATATAATACTCATTATAACTTTAATGGAGTACAAATCCTGTGTTACTTCCCTTTGCACTACGTTCGTTCGAATAATCAATAAAAAAACAACTTTTAAATGTGTATATAACTGATTTGATAAGACGCCAATCCGGCGGAAGTTCGAACGGACGCTGTAACCTTGTTATGACGTTTATTTGATCAGTAACAACGCTTTCAAGAGCTTACACCGATGCGGATGACATATTGCCTACGACACAAGGTCACTGCGACCGGTTTTAACTAAGTGGAGCTTTTATAAGTGTTATGCAAACTGAATGAGCTACTTAGCTGTAAATTTAGGGTTGCTAACTGTGCTATATTTCGTGTTATTTATATTTCATATGCTATTGAAAAAGATATAATGAGCAAAAAAAAAATATTATACTTACATATTTTTTTTTTACATTTTCTATATTCTGTATGTGACAGAGTATAAATCACACAATGAACACATTAAACACATTAAAGGTGGTAGAACCCTTTGTGGTTCGACTCCGGAGGCACCACCTCCACACCTATGTTGCTTAACAACAGCTATGCAGTTAAATACTGCTGTATTCCGGTTTGAAGGGTGTGGTAAAGGAGACATATATAACCGAGGAGTTCCATATTAGTCTTCAGGGGTAGCAACGCATCTGTGGTCAACCACAGGCAGGATTATAATCTTATCTGAGGTCGATTACAGATGTCCGGCGGAAGTAGCCACTTACATTCATATGGGCTGTATGCTCGTTTGCTACTTCTTTATTATAAAAAAAAACAATAATAGCAGCAACTATACTAGATCTTATTATCTTTGAAATATGATCGTTTACTTAGAATATCGTTTTCAGATGAGTCGATTAATTTACTGTTGTTAATGTTAGAGTGTAAAAAAATGTACCTAATATTCTCAAAATAATTGTAGCTACCATCTGCATTGGGTACAAAGCATAATCATGGCGAATGATGATAAATTTAACGCGCTACGCTGGTGCTACGAAGTACTACAAAGGTGCTACGGAGTTACTACGATCGTTCTACGGGAAGAGATAATAGTTGTAGTTAGTTCCTTTGCAGCGGCAATACTCACACAGTTACATTCGTATTTGTAATATAGAAGCAGTGTAGCACTATTGTATTCATAGACCAACTTGCAACTTAAGTCCGGCGCACACTATAGGGCAGGCCGTAGCGTATCGCATTATCCGTCGACGTGTTGCTTGACGTGGCTGTACGGCCCGCATATAGTGAGCAATAGTTCATACAAGATGTACTTAAATTATATATTATTAAAGAATTCTTAGCCATGTAGGTTTCCTTCGCCGCTAAAGCAAGTGACAATGGATCGTGGTCACGTGGTCTCGCCGTGACTACGATCCATATAAAAATAATAAATAATAATAATAAAATAATAAAAACCGCGGATCGTGAGTACCCGTTACATAATAAAACATATTTCAATTCCGCGATAATTTTAGTCCAAAATCATAAAGTGACAATTTATTTCTAATACGCTCGGTGCGTATTATAAATTAATAATACGCTATGTGCGTATTAAGGATTTATTAAATCAATACTTTGAATCAATTTCTTCCAAAAATGTTTTTAAAAACAAGATTTTGAGTAACGTCATTTTGTGTCCTTTCGTATGATACCCATTACCCAGGTCACAGGGATACTTAAAAAATAATTGGTCGAACTATTTTCGGCGACCGCCATATTGAGTTTAGAATGACGTCACTAAGTTAATCATGCATTGTCATCCAAACCAAACATGTATGTAAAATTTTAGCTCAATCGGATACAAAAATTGGGTCAAATTTAAGTTACAAGATTTGCCCGAACATACATACATAGATGCATACATACATACATAAGTAATACATACATACATACATTGAAAGTTAAATAAAACAGTGTAAAAATCAGAGGTGCTAGGTGCTAAGATTCGAACCTCAATCCGAATATAACCAGCAAAATGTAAATCGTCCTAAAGGTGACATTGATAGAGACTGTGTCTGAATTGATTTATTTATTTTTTAAGCACGAAATTATTCCTTTGTTCTCCATGATGGACTTAAGCCTGAAATCCCTTAAGGTTCGTTTTTCTGAGGAATAAAATTGATGAAATTGGATGTATTTTCAGAGCTTATAATATCTTTTTTAATGTTCCTATCATAATGAAGGTACTTTTTGAAATGAATCTCAAGTTACTTTCTTTTCTTTGTAACATAATTAGATTCACGAAATGTTAAATAGCAGTTTACAAATAACATTGATATTTAATTATTTACTTTTTTATATATGATAGAAGTAGCAAACAAGCTTGCAGTCCACCTGATGATAAATGGCCACTGCCGCCCATAAACATCAGAGTCCTACTTGGAGTAGCCTACAAATGCATTGCTACCTTTGAAGATTAAGATAGAACGCCTCGGTTGTATCCCTTACCACACCCTTCAAATCAGAAGATACAACAGATTTGAACACTGCTATTATTAGGCAGAAAAAGATGTGACGGTGGTGCCTCCTGGCGAATCACAGAGTTGTACCACCTGAACCGCAGAACTGCATTACGCTAGAAATGAGTGTGACAGCGGTACCTCATCGGTCGAACGGTACTCGCTCTACTTTTTAATTAAAAGTTTCTACCACAATAGTGTATGTATGTGTATGTTAGCAATTAAATAGTAAAGCTCTTCACGCAATGCCGTGACTAGCGCCCCCTTGCGCTAACAACGATTTGTCTATATTTGTTTAGGGGAGGCGGATTTACTAATCAGTGGATATGGCATTTGTGGTTTGAATTGGTTTGTGCTGACTTGGTACGCACCTAAATCGAATATTAATTGTAATAAATATAAATACATGTCAATGAAGTCCCGTGCATAATATTATAATGACTTCCTTCTCTGTTTATTTATCTTCTGAAATTGTTTTTGTCTTATGTAGTTTGTTACAAGAATAAATCTTTATTTCAATAGGCACCTTAAATGACATAAAATTACAATTCTAAATAAAAATACTATATACACTAAAACTACTCAATAATTAAAAATTATTTACATAAAATACATACGTATAAAAAAGAAATACAAAAATACAAACAAAAATATTACCATAAAAATGTAATTTATTTACAATGTTTGTTCCATTTTTTTAGCCGACTATGAAGGGTAATGTCTGTGGAGCGTATGCATGTTTGTATGTATGTCTCATTTCTTTGATACGCCCTCCAGCATAAACGGCTCGACGAATTTTAATATATGAGGTGTCCTTGGATTCATCTTAATTGTGTGAGTAAAGTATTATATTTTTAAGCAGTCGGGTTTTTTATAATACGTGTTATTTCATAAATTGAATATTAGTAAGAAAGAGCAATGTATCTAACATCAAATATTTGTACTTAGAATGTGAATAACGAAATAAAATTACCATTATTCTTCTTTCGCAAACTGCGATAAATATATAACGTATGTTTAAATGTCAACCAAAGAATGTACATAGAGTTTTCAGATTTATGATTTCGAATGCCACATCCAAACTAAGCATTACACATCTTTAATATGTCCAACTTCGCTACCATACATCACGCTGACGCTTACAACGAAACAACCCCTAACTTTACAACCCTAATTATAATTCGCTATTAGTAGCAGATCTCTTGTACATATAACTAGTCGTAACTCGCGACTTCGGTCGCGACCAAAGATCGAAGGCAATAAAATAATTTGATACCAATTTAGATAGACGTATCATATTGTATGGAATAAATAAATATTGAAAACCCCATCCAAATTTGATCAGTAGTTTTTGAGAAAATGGCGGACATACAAACGTCTATCATAAAAGCATCCTAAAGTTATTCTTCTGTCTCTCGGGAGAACATTTTTCGCGACGAAAGGTATCTTATTAACTTTTGTGGACCTCTGACAACATGTGTGCAAAATTTCTTTACCTGCTACTTTTTATTAAAATATTGCTATATTTTATTAGAGTTGCACAGAGATAATTCGATTATTTATGTATTAGTAGTGGTAGGTAATGCCATTTGGCATACCTCTGTTAAAAGAGATAGAAATTGTTTATTCTTCTTGTCTTTTTCTTACCTATCCAAATACCACATCCATTGCTTAGTAACTCTTCGAGCGCACACATACGTAGACACAGGTATCTCATGAATGTTAACTAACAACCCCTAACTGTTTACAACCCTTAACTGTTATAATTCACCTTCAAATCTGACAGTTACCGTGTTAGGTTTTGATGGATCGGGGTTGTCCCGGAGATTCTCGAAGCAGGCCTTTGGGAATATGGAAATTTTCTACATCCCTAAAATCTTTTAGATTTCTGAGCGATCGCATGTTACAGTACATCGTATATAATAAAACTACATAGACAACTCAACTTCGTTTGGATCATAATATTTCTAACCTAATAATAGGAGATACGAACTAGGGCCGACCTTCACCCATCCGTCTAATGGATGAAACCTGTTTTATATAAAATTTAGTATGTTAAGAAATATATTGTGAATGGGTTGGCTAAAGAAGTCCTGAATAGACTTTTAATTTAAAGTTGATAAATATTTAGTATGATAATGTATGAAGAAAGATGAATTTTCTTAAAAATGAGGAATTTCCTCCAGTTCGTTCTATATCATTATTTTTCAGAGTTTAATCCTTATAAGCAACATTATCACATAGCGTAATAATGTAGCGTGCGATTTTTCGAAATAAATTGTCATTTTAGGGCAGATACAGATGTGGCGGCGGTGCCTTCAGAGTCGAACCACAAGGGTTCTACCACCGTCGAACGTTTTCCCAACAGACCTTTGCCCAACATTGGACTTTTGTTTTGCGCGATATATTTGACTCCCATGATATACTTACATTAGTATGGATACCAAAAATCTTATAAAGTTATACATATCTTTTCCGTTATCTAAACCAGCATAACTTTTCGCACTACGAATGCAAAAAATCAAAAACTTTTAATACCGCACCAACTTTTCTGTTTCAGCCGCGTTTTACACCATATTGTAATATTGTATTATTATGATTTTTCCATTAAATTATATAACTACGAATTATTAAATTTAAATTTACGATCCGCGTGGCGGAGCGGTCACCATATCGGTCTTACGCGCAGAGGGTTCCGGGTTCAATTCCCGGCC
>DWNM01000127.1:0-13697 GCA_018250375.1 Narcosius parisi helen
CTGACTGGCCGGGGATCGAACCCGGAACCCTCTGCGCGTCAGACCGGTATGGTGACCGCTCCGCCTCGCGGGTCGTCCGTGACAAGTATTCACTTTTTTCAATACACGTTTACGTTATCATGAATGGAAATAGATTCTTAACACAATGAGATGATTGTATTTTTAACCGACTTCTGCTCCAATGTACTCGATTGACATTTTAATGAAAGACTATTTGTGATTAAACCGATAATTAATTACTATGCACACATCACAATGAATAAATACATTCTGTATAATCGGAAGTAGATTTATTATGGCCATTGATTTATTTATATCCTAGGCTTTTAGAAGTGGACTTTTAGTGGACTGCAGAGGGTAATTTTTGTATGTATGTATGTCTCATTCTTTGGCATGCCCCACAGCCCCAACGGCTTGACGGATTGCAATATATGAGGTGTTATTGGATTCATCTAAACTGTGGGAATGACAGGCTATATTTGTAGGTATTCGGGTTTTTTGTTTCTGTAAATGATTACTGGTTTTAGTTTATAGGAATAGATATAAGTAATTACCATCATCTAACGTCATTGATATTTCACCCGTGATATTCAATATAATAGGTACTATTTCCTGCTTCAAATAAACGATTTTGCGTCGATATTATAGGATCAAAAATACAAATAATTATTCATCTTTATTTCATACTACTAACGCCCTAAGAGCAATTATTAATGAGATTTAATACATATTCATGTGAATATGCTTATGTATTTAGTAATGGCCACGTGTAGTCGAATTGCGCAGGAAATACTTCTTATCGGAATTTATATAAGAATTTTATTAGCATAACATTAGATCTTTCTTTACATAGTACCTATTCAGTATTTAATTAAACTTAATTTAAAAAAGTCCCCGCAAAATATCTTAATGTGCACTATTCTTCGAAATTATAATAAATCCCATACTTTAAATGAACAAATCTTGTACATATGTAAATTTGATGTAATTGGTTTCTCCGAAACGGCTCCAGCGATTTTGACGGATTTTTAAATTCAGACAATATTTTACTATTCAAATAGATCTACGTTAGTGTCATCTTCATGATAATCCGTTTTCATATGAAAAAAAATCAGTTGAAGTCTGGGCGAAGCTCGGTCGCTTAGCCAATCATTAATTAAGTAAATATTCGTATTTTAGCGATATAATGTCGGATGTTATTTAGTGGTGTCATCATTCTTAATCACACATGTAAGATATAGAAGGAATTGCTATTTGCTGTAATACCTGCAACAATCTAATAAATAAATAATGGTTTCTACAGTCACAGCTCCAAACTAGGAGATTTCCTGCGTCTGTGCCATGAACACACATATAGATGAATACACAGACATGCAGACCCAGAATAGAAATCTGAACTCATCGCTTATCTGATCGCTGTGTGATCTGTCTGTCCCGGGATAGAACCCGGCACCCTCTGCGTGTCAGAAGGGTACGGTGACCGCTCTACTAAGGAACGCAGGGATGCTTTGCTAACCCTGAGGAACATTGAAATGCTACCTTTTTTACTCAACTGCGGAGGGTAGTGTTTATCGAGATTACATGTATATATGTAAGTACCTACGTATGTCTCATTTTTGGCACGCCCTACAGCCCAACGACTTGACGGATTTTAACATATAAAGTGTCGTTGGATTCGTCTAAATTGTAGGAGTGACATAGACGAAACATGTTCAAATAAGATCAATCAATATCGACTAAAAATATGTAGGTACAATGATCAGTCACAGCTGTGCATTTGCGCTATAACAATCATATATCGATATATCAATGAGAATTAGACGAGCTGTTCAGGTAATAAATTATGCCGTATCAAATCACAACAAAACAAATCACAAAGTAGCCATTGCAAAAACGTGATTGTAGGTTTTATATCAATGTATATTTAATATTCGCACGTTCCAATATTATAAATACAGGCTACGTTGTTATAAATTACTATTAATAACAGTTTCTGTGGTATTCTCAAGTAATTATTTTGCAGAAGTTCTACGAAGTGTTTGATGAATATCTAGGAACTTTGTTTATTGTTGATAGTTATATAAATATCTTTAATTGTTTAAGTAAAGTCACCATGCAGTCCGGTTGAGTTCAACCGTTGCCAAAATTATTCTATAAAGATTTAGAAACAGATGAAAAATTCAGTGGCTCAAGACCGCGCCGCAAAAGCTTGCGCACATTAGAGCTGGCCGAATTGCCAAGCATCGCTTTGCAAAAATCCACATTATATCATTATATTAACATTTGAACTATCGCTCACTATAGGTGGGTCCCATAGCAACGTCAAACAACGCGTCGACGAATAATGCGAAGCGCACCGGCCTGCCGCAGCTAGTGTGCGCCGGGCTTAATTGTCATTTGAAATAATACGTGAGCAAATTAAGCAAATAAATTTTGGTTTTAAAAAAACTAAACAATACATGCTTCAAACAGTAAAATCAAAATATGAGAGAGAAAGAACACACCGACACAATTATGAAAGCCATCACCGCTCAGTGTAACACTGCGTTGTTAAGTTTCAGGCGTTAATAAAAGTAATTATTTTCTTTTTTCCTTACGATAAATGTTATTAGATTATTGTAATGTTATCTGTACTTCGTGCGTGTACAATTTTTCAAATTAATCAGATGTTTTTAAGTCGATGAAAATTACTTTAGAAATATCCGTTCATTGACACATACATGCTTGCATACATACGAGGACAAGTGAAGCTAATATAAAGCGTATAAAAAAGACATGCCTTAGATTTCTTAAACAAGGTCGCTCCGGCGTGTTTAGTAGGCTTACTACACTAGACCAATGTGGACTATGGATAAACCTCTTTCATTCTGCGAGGGGACCCGTGCTCAGCAGTGGGACAATAATGGGCTGATGACGTCGACAAATAAATTATTAATTAGTTTATGTTTTAGGGACTTTACTCAGAAAATATCGTTTACGTCATATAATTTCTCGCTGATGACATGAAGTATGTATAACATTTTAATGTGGTAGGACCCTTTGTGATTCGACTTCAGAGGCACCGCGCCGCCACACCTATTTCTTCCTTATGATAGCAATGTTAAGCGCTGCTATTTATCATTTGAAGGGTGTGGTAAGGGAAAGATACTTATACGAGGCGTCTTAGTCCTCAAGGGTAGTAACGCACCTGCGGTCGACCTTGTGTAGGACTCTCGTCTTGTCCAGGGTCGATTAATTGGGCGGCAGTAGCCACTTACCATCGGGTGGACTGCAGACTCGTTTGTTACTTCCATATAAAAAAAAAACACGGAAGCGAAAATATTTGTTACTCGGTCTTTGAATCATTCAGTAGGTATTCTGATTTGGAATTCAATTGTAAAATGCTTGACTTGCACGGAATTTGAACTCAGCGCTCGCAAAAAATGAACTCCGTTTGTTGCACGAATAACTGTTTTGTTTTTGAAGTTCTTTCAATGCAGTTATTTTAATAACCCACATTATGCTAACGTCGTTCACACGTCGGAGTTTGATTATTCTTTAATGAGAAAATCGTGTAAATTTCAATGATAAAATCGTATAAAAAATGAAAATTAAGTAGTACAAAAGCAAAACGGCATAAGTTCAAAATTGTCTTTTTTTACTGGGTGTATTCCGTTTCAAGTATTTTTAACTAAAGCGTTCCTATTTTTGTGGCCTTTGATTGTCTGTATGTTATCTGAAATCTAACAGCGTGAAAATGTGTACCACGCCTAAGTACCACCACATTATTGTGTATACCAACATTTGTAGCACTACATCATCATCAACCCATTACTGTCCCACTGCTGGGCACGGGTCTCCTCTCAGAATGAGAAGGATTAGGCCATAGTCCACCGCGCTGGCCAACTGCGAATTGGTAGACTTCACACACCTTTGAGAACTTTTTTTTAAAGATCTCTTAGGCGTGTAGGTTTTCTCACGATGTTTTTCTTCACCGTTAAAGCAAGTGACAGTCAATTAATAATACACACATAACTTAGAAAAGTCAGAGGTGTGTGCCTGAGATTTAAACCTCGGACCTACCGTTTGACAGGCCGAGTTCCTAACCACTAGGCTATCACTGTGTAGCACTACAATAATATAAAAATTGTTAAGCGTTTAAAGTTGATAGTTAATACGCACCAGCGCCATCTAGAGGAAAATTGTAACAAAATAGCATAAATACTTTCTCCATGCAGAAACACTAAAAATATTCATATGTGCCCTTTTTCATAGTGATCAAACCAATACCATCCGTTTTTATACTTTTCACCCGACTGCGGAAGGTAATGTTTTTCGAGCGTATGTATATATCTATGTAAGTATGTATGTATATCTCATTCTGTGGTAGGCCTTACAGGCCAAACGACTTGATGGATTTTAACATATGAGGTGTCATTGGATTCCTCTAAATTGCGGAAGTAACCATCCCTACCACTATTATAAATGCAAAAGTAACTCTGTCTGTCTGTGTCTTCTTCACGCCTAAACCACTGTACCGATTTCGATGAAATTTTGTACAAACGTAGTTTGAGACCCAAGAAAGTACATAGGATAGTTTTCATTCCGGAAATCCCACGGGACCGGGAACTATGCGGGTAAAACCCAGTGACTATTTATCTTTTAAGTTTTTTTAATACTGTTTTATACCAGCATTTAAACAAAAACTACTGAACTGATTTCGATGAGGTTTTCGTTATTCAAGTATTCCATACGATATATATTGTCATTGATCTTTGGTCGCAGGCGAAGCCGTGGGTTAAAACTGGTAGGCTATATTTGTAAAGTCACATTTTTGTTTTGTAATAATTGCTTGTTAACTCGTCGATACAAATACACTGTAATGAATACATTAGAAGATAGAGATACGAGATTGCCAATAACCACTGCAGGTGACAGACCTAATGGGCATCTGTATAAATGTACGTATCTAATAAGCCCGCTCAAAGACAGGCCAATAAATCTACGCAAAGGGAAAGTCGATTGAAGGAAACCGTATTGGGTCAAATCATTAGAAATACTCGCGAGGAAGTGAAAGAATCGCGTATAGGGACACAGAATTGATAGATGTTAGAAATGGCATAGTACTTATCTATTACACTCACGGGCCCGCCAATCCCTTGACTTCCGTTTGTTTGGACCATCACACATCTTCCTTCCATCAACTCTTAGACGCTTTTAACCATTTAGTTACCTCCTACGATATACGTGGAAATGATACATTACCTATTATAAGTTTTTCTCCCCTTCTACCCCTTCTATGGCGGGCTCGAACGTTTGCGCAATGCGTTATTGCCACTTCATCGCGTGAAATTTATTATCGCTAGTAATCTAGGTCCTCTATCACTGCTACCTCTGCGGACTAAATTGAAACGCCTCGGTTATGTATGTGTCCGTTACCACACCCTTCAAACCCGAATACAGCAGCGCCTAACAATGAGGAAAAGTTAGACAGGTTAGACAGAAAAAGGTGTGGCGGTGGTGTCTCTAAGATCAAACCACAAGGGGTTCTACAATTGTCAAAAAAAATGTATAATACGTGCTCAAAATATACATATCTATGTATTTTTGTACATACAAACTTTTTATATTAATTCAACAGCCAACGGAATTCAAACTGGTATCTAAATATAGGTATATAACTCAAAGGTGACTGACTGACATAGTGATCTATCAACGCACAGCCCAAACCACTGGACGGATCGTGCTGAAATTTGGCATGCAGGTAGATGTTATGACGTAGACATCCGCTAAGAAATCACCACCACATGACACAGTGGATACCATACTGGTCTACCAAGCCGGTTCCGAGTTCAATTTTAGAACAAGCGGACATCTAAATAACTAATTGGTTTGAGAGATGTTTTATGTCGCTTTTAAGACCACATAGGATCACAAAAGGTCCCTTATGTCGTAAGTGCCATGAACACACACAAAAACAAACACGTAAACAATTAAACACAACAAAAACAGTAAAACTAAATTCGTCGTGTATGTCTGACCGGAGATAAAACCTGGAAGCTTCTTCGTGTCTGCCTCTTACAATAACCACAGCACCGCGCAAGTACTTTGTGAGAATAATGTTTTCTTACAAAACATTTCTACTCTTTGTTTGCTCTATAGATGCTATATTAATTGGACCCTCTTACAATATTTCTGCAAATGGCGCGTGGAATGTACCGCACTCTTTCATCTTTCAATTTCAGGCCACTTATTGACATGCTTATCGAAGATACCAATACTATATTATTATGCTTTTGACTTCTTATAGACAACATATTTCTTACAAATGCAAAATACATACCATACAAAATGTATATGCACCATACATAAAATAGCTCATTGAATACAATTTATTGATAAGGCCAGTAACTTCAATATAACTCTAATTATGTTAGTTAAAAGTAGTCATAATACAATATGGCTTTCGGGATCCAGGTTCAAATCCGTGGCACATCTGATTTAAATTTATTAATGAAATAAGCTCTGGAGTACAAATTATTATTGAAAAGCTCAATCAGTAAAGTATAATTATACAATAACAGGAACCAATAATCAATCCAGTGGTACGGATTTGGTGTAATCGGTGTAAATCCACAGTACGTTTATTAAATTAACTCTTGATATACGCGGGTCTATATTTGAACGTGTGCGTGTGAATGTATGGTATATCAACATAGACTTTACCAACAGATACTCCAATTTTATTAATCTGTATAGCGTATAGATTCTAGATCAAACACTTTTCTGCAATACGTACAAGTCAAGTCTTCGCAAAAAAGAATATTTCGACGAAATTTTGCACATATGATAGCAACATGTTTTCTGCTGCATACCCAATTCCACTTTACCGGAACCTCATGTTTATTCAGGGCCGACTGGTTTCCATTTTCAATCAGGCCCGCTACACAAAAACTGCATAATCGTTTGCACCCAAATATATGATAACTAGATGTGTCATTTTAATAGCATTGGCCATAAACATAATAATATACTTTATTACCTAAAAAATACAAATTTCAGCTGTGTATAAACTAGTAATTATTCACAAAATAAATAACCCGAATGCTTAAAAAAATAGCCGTGGCTACTCTCACAACTTAGACAAATCCAATGACAATTCATATGTTGAAATCTATTAAGTTATTTGAGCAGTAAGACGCACCAAAGAATGAGATATACATACTTACATACAAACGTACGCTCGAAAAACATTATCCTCCGCAGTTAGGTAAAAAAGGAAAAGAAAATAAACAGTTTTTTACAGACTTCCACACCTTTGCCACACCTTTCAAATCAGAAAACAACAGCGCGTAACTCTGTTGCCATGAGACTGAAATAGGTGTGGCAGTGGTGCTACCGGAGTCGCACCACAAAGGGTTCTACCACCTTCAATTGCTTGTGTTACAACTCTTGCATCTTTTAAACATTTTTTTTAACAGTGATGCAAAATTCCTAAAAAAATAATTTCGTATAATTTTTGTTAATGTACATCTTTGTATCACATAACGACACATCCAGGCCATAATATCTCCGCGCATAAACACTGCATACTCAGAATCAAAACATAACGTTATCTAGATGTGTCAATGTCCTACCATTTGAAACTGGTTTACGTAACTTGTGCAACATGACACGAATAGTAGATGGCAGAACATGTTGATACAAGGCCTTGCATGTATATAATAAACATAAAATCAAAGTAATAAACGACCACACTCCATATGGGGTTTAGAGGTCTATTAACAGCCGATTATAACCTTTATTTTATAACACGGAAGTAACAAACGAACGTAAGTGGCTACTGTAGCCCATGGGCATCTGTAATCGACCGTGGATTAAATAAGACTCGTACCCAGGGTCGACCACAGATGAGTTGCTACTCCTGAGGAATAAGCTGGAACGCCTCGGATAAGTATCTCTCCCTTACCACACCCTTCAAACCATAAACAGCAACGCTTAACACTGCTATCATGAGAAAGAAATAGGTGTGGCGGTGGTGCCTCCGGAGTCGAACCACCTTCTAAATGTTTGCAATGTTAAGTTTCTCTCTGGTGTAAATAACAAAAGGCACATGTATTGTTAATACATGCACGAATACTCGATGCATTGCTACTTACGTCACCAAGGTTAGGAAGTTTTACAAGGTAAACTTACAAACTTAAAATGCACATGTTATCTTTATTAACAATTAAGTCTTCAGTTATCGCTACGCAACCACAACAGACTTACAACGCATTTGTTTTTGATCCTCAGGTCAAGGATCCCAGGTTTTAAATCCTTTTAGGTTATGAATGGAATGGATGGTATATTATAAAAAATGTAGGTAACATTGATATGCAATTTTACCTAGCTTATAAATTAATTGTCACCCCTTACACATAATTAATACACAAGCAACATGAACTTGACAAGAATAAAAAAAGGTCTGGTTAATTGTTACAAACACAAATAGCTAAAAAAACTTGTTAAGTACTTGACTTAATAAAACAGTAGATAAAAAGGTATAATTTTAATGACATAGGTGCAATAGAAAAGTTATTTTTCATTTAACCTTATTCCTTGATTTTTATCATAGCAACTGGCAATGAGCGAAATAATACAAAGTATTTTTACCCTAAGTACTGTCAATATTGTTTCCCTATTTTATTAATAGATTTTAATTAAACAACAGAGGAAGGAAATGGTATAAATGAGACGACTATGGCGGATAATATTGTAAATATTCAGTCATTTTTATATAGATCTGATATCTGATAGATGATAAGCAATAGTATTTTTTTACCATAATAAGTGTCGTCTATCACCAAAATCGATTCGAAGGAAGTAGTGAAAATCTATACAGATAAATATATTTGAAGTGTCTGTTCTTAACGTGAAAATAACAGTTTTTAACCAAATTCATATTATGAAAGTATGGAGTTTAGTTATAACAAAAAAGCAGAATTAAAATGTTTGACTGTCTGTCTGTTTGTTCTCGCTAATCTCCGAAACCGCTGAACCAATTTTGACAGGACTCATTGGCAGATAGCTGATGTTACAGGGAGTAACTTAGACTAAAAGCAAAAGCCTTATAACCGACCCTGTTTTTTACATTATTTATAATAATTTAGTTTCTGCTAACCCGATACTCATGAAACTTGCATTTAACGTCAATTACTATCAGTTCTCCGTGAAAAAATGCTATTACATTAAATTTTTAAATTTATAATTTTGCTCAGGTATATTATTCAGGGTGAAACCACAGGCACAGTTAGGAGGATTCAGGGTGAAACCACAGGCACAGTTAGGAGGTAATGAAATTTAAAATACTGACAGGCATTTTAGATCTAGACCGCCTTATTCTCTATGATTTTGCCCGTAATTTAGATTGGAAGATAAGAATACATTGTATCTTGTATCGTACGACTCACAATACATTCTAACTGTGAAAGTAGAGTAGGTTGTAATTTTATGCAATAAACTTTTTGTGAGATCTACAGCTTATATTATTTCTCTCTTTATAGATATTTATACCTATAAATTACTCTTTATTGCATGTATATTCTTACTAAAGGTATAATTCCAATGTAGGCGGCCGCGATCGAAGATCCCGACAAACAAAAGCTAATGGCGCGACCCACTGCTTCGTATGAATTTGTATGGAGCACTAAACAACACACGCGACAGTGTCGCGCGACAAGTAGGCTCCAGTAGCAGTCCGTCGCGCGACCCGATGACAGCTTATCAAAATGGCGCCGTTTTCTGTTATTGATGATGACATATTGATAGATTTAATTTATCGCGGTCGCTGACATCGGAATGCTAGGAGTCGCTGGCGACAGGCGGCCGCTGTCGCTCGGTCGGCGGGTAGCGGTCGCCGGTCGCAGACGCTTACATAGGAACCTTAATATTATAAATACGAAAGTGAGTCTGTTTGTTATGCTTTCACGCGTTAACTACTAGTACACATACTTACATACATACGCTCGAAAAACATTACCCTCCGCAATCGGATAAAAAGAGGGAAACACGCAGATAAAGGCCAGCTGAAAAGTTAGTTATTAAATAAATCCAGTCCACGGGCACTAAGACAGGTTTCTGGCAGCGTGTTAAAAATCTTTTTGTAAAATATAATTAATGTAGAAACTAGTTTAATGACCGAAGAGCCCGCGGCTACTTTGCACAAAAATCTGACTAGGCTGTAAAATTTCGGTGGGTTTATTTTGTAAGTTACATAGGTATATACTTAAAATATAGTATTTGCATAAAGGTGTGGGTATGGTTATAATTCAAGCGACTTTATGACATTAAATATTATTTTACATAAATACATACCTACATATTATGTTAATTACTATAAGAATATTATTTAGCTCCTAGCACATTAATCTAAATTATTCATTAAAATGTTTACCTGGCGGAAATCGTATCCGAAACTCTTATGTTTATCAGACCGATATGGTAACCCACTATTCTATGTAATTTAAGTAATTACATAGAATGTCATTTATTATGTATTTTATATTTATGTTAATTAATAAGTACCTCAGTAACAATTATACAATGTAGAAACTTTACTAGATACTATAAAATAACTTAGGTTTCTTACGACACTTTTTATACACTGTTTGTAGCTATACGGATCTTCCGCGAGAGGCCTTGAGCAGCGTGGCCTTACGTCCTCTCGCATTACAATTGGATGACCTCCCGTACTGCGATGTGTTAAACAATGTACCCGTGCCTATGATAAAAGGTATATCAGATGATTGGGTATAGTTAGAATCAACCATTTTTAGGATTTCGTAGCGAATTCGTATAATTAAATAACGCTTTGCACGCGACTGCGGAGGGTAATGATTTTTGAGCATATGATGTAAATATACATGTAATTATAAGTCATTCTATGGGGCGCCTTACAGTCAAAACGGCTTAACGGATTTTAACATATTATGAGGTAATGTTGGTAGGCGTTGATCTAAAGGGGGGGACACCAGGGAACCTGCCCCGGGCGGCAATTTCTGGGGGCGCCAAAATCATAATAAGTTATGACGTTTTTGAAAAAAAAACTATTCTTAAAAGTTTTTTAATAACAACATTAAACGTAATAACAAATGTTTCTGCCAAAGAATAACTAAATCTAGCGCTCTATGTAAGTTACAGAGGGGGGCGACAATATGAACTTTTGCCTTGGTTCATAAAAATCGTAGATATGAGGCTGATCGTTGGACTCGTCTAAATTGTGAGAGTAATTATGGTTACATTTTTAAGCCATTTTTAAGCAGTCGGGTTATTTGTTTTTGTAATAATTACTAAATAGACTAATGGCAACATACTAGGAATTTTACTCTGTCGTGGCTTTCATGGACAGACACAGACGAATATGCAAACACCAGGACCAGAACAGAAATATTATTTCATCATTTATATATCTGTCGGTTACAAACAGCCAGCAGCCACGCGGTTGAATCAATATGTATGTAAATTATCACACTTCTTCTTACACAAATACTCTAGACTCGATTGATAGTAATTATGTTTTTTTTACTTAAAACGGGTCACGTGGAGATTCCTCATTTTTTTAAATTTCTCTACTAAGTTTCTATTTTTTCACGACAAAACGTAATCAAAAATTTTCAGTGTTTGCCAGTCATCCTCTAAATTTCTGAACACTCATATCAACAAGTAGCAAATTACTGCGACATCACGTACGAAACTGAAAAATGAAACAAACGTGAGAATACATAAAATTGTACGTGTTATTTCGTATTATTCTTTCCAAAATCCAATTCAAATTGTTCATATTGGAGAATCGTGGGCGTGAAAATAAGATCTTTTTATATGCCACAATCACCGTCTGACACACACATAGTTCCGGTTTCGATCCATGGCCCGACAGTCATCTGAATGATGAATTTAGATTTCTGTTCATAGTACCTACGGATGTTTATGTACTCTTCTTTATGTGTATTCAAGGCATCTATTGTACTTTGGTTCATTTTAAACAGAGTAGAACTCTTTGTGGTTTGACACCACCACCTGTTTCTGCCTAATAACAGCAGTGTCGAGCCCAACTAACGTCTTTTGGTAATCCTCAGGACTAGCAACGCACCTGTGGCCGTCCTCGGGTAAGATTAATCTTATCTGGGGTTGATTACAGATGTCCATGAGAGGTAGTAGCCACTTACCATCATATGGACTGCATGCTCGTTTGCTAATTCTACATTACAAACCCATGTAACTGAATAAAATATTATTTATACCCACCATTAAGTAGACAATATTAATTAATAAGAAACGAAATTAAGAAATCTAAGTAGATTGTGGAGATCTTTTGCACAAAAAATATTTTTATGTAGGTACCCCGAAGTTATAGTGCATAAAACCCTTTTGTGTTATATGTCGTAGAACAGTTTTTGGAGCAAACTCTACAATACCGCGCCTTTAGAAACTGTTAAATAATGCTGTAAATAATCATGTTACATTTATTTTGAATTAGTTGTAAAACACTAAATTACATGATAATACACCTTTTAACGCGAATATATCCCAAATATATCATAGCGATGACTATTGTGTTATTGATTTCAATACAGTACAAATATAAAAAAAATACATGTACGTATATTACGTACTAGCTAAGTGACCCGAGCTTTGCTCTGATGATAATATTTCTAACCTAAAACCTAATCAAACTATCAGCGCCATCTGTTACGCACATTGATTAAATACCAACGCTTTTTACTCAATACCACAGATGGCGTTACATAAAATATAAATGCATTTTTATGTGAAAACGGACAATCATGAAGATGAAAATTACCTAGATCAATTTTGATAGTAATTACAAAAATCGTTAAAATTGTTCGAGCCGTTTCGGAGAAACCAATTACATATAAATATATATACAAGAATTAATCGTTTATAGTATAAGATTGGAATGCCTTTGTATACTGATAATTTATAATGTGTTTACACTTGAATAAATATTCTTATTTCAAATTGAAACTACGAAAATGCTGTGAGTTCTTGTTTTGATATAGGTACTTTTGATATCCATGGGCGGCGGTGACCACATTTTTTAATAACAATTTTGTATTATTATTTATTAAATAGCTAATGAATTTGCAGTGCACGCCATGTTCACTGCCGCCACGGACCTCTGTAACCAACTCCATAAAGAACAGGGTTTCTACCCCTAAAGTTGATCAGAGATAAGTTGCCACTTCTGACGACTAAGATGGTCACCTCATATATAAGTCAGTCGGACACCTTTTCTCCAAAACGCAAGAACTGCTACACACAAGAAACAGATGTGGCGATGGTACCTCCCCGGTCGTACCATACTCGTTCTTCCACCTTGCAAATCTCATACATCTCGTCATCTTATATTCCCGGAGCGCTACGATATGGGGCTCGTCAAAACAGGTGTAATAAGAGCTCTCCTCCAAAGCCGGCGATCCATTTTCGACCCCTTTGGTGTTGCAAATGTCCGTAAGGGACGGTGACTACTTTCCATCAGGTAGCCCGTCTGCTTTACCGTTAGGATAAGTATAAAAAAAAATTAAAAAATACTAAATCACTTAACATCAGGTGGACAAGCTCGTTTACCTACTACTTCCATGTTATTAAAAATATATGTAATACACTACTGATTCCAATCATTAATTCCCATAATTATGTTTCCATTTAACGTAACA